>JAKUAI010000038.1:0-124499 GCA_030674695.1 Diutina mesorugosa
GCTGTTGCTGACACGATTCCGACAGTGCGCTCATTTTGTTGCGTCCCTCTGAATGCGGGCTGCACTCTGGTAGAGATCCTCGTGGTCTCTAGGAGCAGAGTTACCAGTCCTCATGGCGCACCTTGCAATGGGACACTCGGCAATCAGTTCAACACAGCCATGGAGGAGACAGCTGGGTCGCCTTACGCTAGTGGAAGAGTAGCTGTGGCTACTGCTTCTACTGGTCGGTTGGTGGTTGCCAATGCTACTTCTCCACTAGAGTATGGTGGCTTGGTTGCCTCTGACATGGCTGTTGCTGACACGATTCCGACAGTGCGCTCATTTTGTTGCGTCCCTCTGAATGCGGGCTGCACTCTGGTAGAGATCCTCGTGGTCTCTAGGAGCAGAGTTACCAGTCCTCATGGCGCACCTTGCAATGGGACACTCGGCAATCAGTTCAACACAGCCATGGAGGAGACAGCTGGGTCGCCTTACACTAGCGTAGGAGCAGTCGCGGCTTCGATAATCACTAACTATCTTCTAAATAAATACCAATCACGGGTATCATCAGCATCAATAATGGACCCAAATGCTATGTCTCGACGGTCCTAGAGCGGTGAGAATACCAACTCTTCGCGTCTCTATGGTATCGCATGGACTGAGCTTTGGAGCTTGGCGTTCGGTATTGCTCACTAGGTGGAGAACCATTAGTATGCCTTTGGTTTGGGCCGGCAGTAGATCTCAGCGGCTGGTCGTGGTCAAACCGCTTGATTTCTTCGATGGAGTCATTTCAATATACATCGACGGCGCCAACTGTATGAGCTTCAATTTGGGCCTGAGTCTGTTAAAGGAACTGGGCAATGGGTTCAGCGATAGGTCTCCTCGAGGCAGCGACAATGATCTGGGGACTGTAGTGGTCGTCACCAGATTCGATAGTTGGCTCAGCCAGTTCCGGAGCCATTAGTTCTGGCAGTTCCAACAGTTAAATGGGCGATTCAAGAGCTGACTCAGCTGTCGATTTAAGGACCAGCTCGAGGAGGGTAGATGTCGTTGTTGATGTCTGCAGCAGTAGCGGTTGCAGCAGCGACAGTCGCCATGACATTGCGTTCAGCGTCCGCCATTCTGACGAGTGAGAGTGGGTGGTGAAGCACGTTTAGAGAAGCTCGATTTTTATTTATAGGTAAAGAAAACTTGGGGTGAGGCGAGCTCGCAACGTCAGGCGCACTAGCCGACTGTGTTTGGCAGCCGCCGCCGCCTACCCCTGGAGAAATATTATCAAAGTGCCTTATGTGCAGGTTCTCGAAGGACCGCAGTCTCGACCTAGGTTTTCCCCCTCATATATCGTCTCCCTGAAGAAACGTACTGCTTTGCAATCGTGGTGCCACCGTCAACCAGCGCAGGATGGCCCCTGCCTGTTCAGGAGTTAGGTCAATTGACAGATGTGGGACGCATAGAGTTTATAGCCAGATCCATGCAGCCGTTAGTAGATACTTCATGTATGGTTACGAATGGGGGGTCGGTGGAAAGCGGGGTGGAAAGCGGGGTGGAGATGGGAAGGGCGCACTTATACCGGCGCCCCTTGAATCGTGCGAGGACTTGATGGTTGCGACGCTAGGCGCAGCGAGCCGTTGAATTACTCAGCGGCGTGCCACCAAACAGCAGGCAAAAGCAAGCTGAACGTCGACATCCGTTCTCAACGTATGGCCAGTCCTGATAATGCAACCGGTGAAAGGCTGAAGTGTTTCTAACTATACTATAATGTTTTCTCTAGTTTGGAATTTGGAGTGAGGATGCCGTCAATAGCGCTGACAACCCTTCATACCACCTTCGTTCGTACAAACTGCGACGATCACTATAAAAAATGGCAATCTTGGCTGGAAATTTTCAAAATTTATTGATTAGAGGTCTATTGTTGTTTAGTATTCGTTTCAGCACTCACTGTAATCAAAAGATGTGTGGATAGAACTTGCGCATTACGTATGGGAAAGAGGGTCACTACAGTGACGAATAAAAAAAAGTAGAGGAATAGAAATTCTCGTATAGTACATTTTGAATCCTCAAAAAGTAAGCTCTATTGAGGTTGTTAAACCCCTTAACTTCCCAGACAGGACTCGAACCTGCAATCTTCTGATTCGTAGTCAGACGCTTTGCCATTAAGCCACTAGGAACAAGCTTGCTATTTTAGAATCGCCATTTACCTGGTTTAGCAAAATGAATCGTTTTTTCCGCCGAATTTCGCCTAAATTTTCATAATTTTTGTCTACATCCAATTGCGAATATTATCTATTAAGTGTTATGCACTAAATGGTCTCCAAAAACGACATCACACCGCCACAGTATTTCACCAACTCCTCGGCCCGGGCACTCTCTGCCTTCGACACGTCGTGGTATTGTTGCAAGTACTTCTCCAACTGCAACGGATGGTTGTATACAACGTCGCCATGCACACTCATGAACAAGTGCATCATGGCTTCGATGACATCATAGTGGCGACGAGCTTTAAGGCCTTCAATCATCGCCTCGATAAACCAGCACATTTCGTCCAACGGCGGGAACAGGGGGAGCGAGCGAATCTCAGTATCAATCACCGGAGGCAGAGCTGCCACCACCCAATCTAAGAACTCGCTGTACGATCCCGATTCGTGGCCTTGACGTAAAAGCTTGGTAAACTTAGATTCAAACGAATGGTCACCCTTCAACGCCAACACCCGCGATGCCGGCTCAAATTCAGGGTTTTCGTCGTCACCCGCAGTGCCGTTATTTGCAGCTTCGCCTTGTTCGGCTACCTTAGCCCGGTCACCCACAACTTCACCGGATAGTTGAAGAAAGAACGGAGCCAGTTTCGGTTTAGATGCCGGTTGTTTCGCCTTCAGCCGCTGCTTGATGGTGTCCATGTGGACGATAGTTTGGAATTTGGAGCGAGGACCCAGGGCAAGAGTCAACAAGTCGTCCACTTGCTTCTTCGTGACGTAGACCCCCAAATCGCCATCCTTGTCAGTGGCGTCATCAAGAGCACCTTCCACCATACTGACACCGCCATCGCCCGCGGCCAGGGGAAGAAGCATGGTGGCAAATTCGTCTTCGTCGACTTGACGGACGGCTACCGGTCGGAACTGAGCCCGGTTAGTCCACAAAAAGATCCCATTACCTGAGGTGTGAGTGGTAGCTAACACATCCCCCAAGGGCGAAAACTTGACACAAGTCGCCACAGTGGGGAGTCTGACACCATCAATGCAACTGCCGGTGGGCAAATCCCATGTACGCAACGTCAGGTCAAGCCCACACGTCACTACCCAGCGGCCATCGGGAGAAAAGTCCATCGCCGTGATCCGGTTGGTGTGACCATACAAGATTCTCACCACTTTTTGGGCAACAACATCGACAATCACTACCAGCAAGTCGTCCAACGACAATGCAACGAGGTCCAGCTTTTGTTGGTACACCATCGCCGTGATGGGCGCGTCAAGCTGCAATTTGCCCAAGTATTGCGAGCCAGCAAAGTCGTAGAAGCCGACAATACCGTCGAGCCCGCACGACACCATCTTCCGGTTGAACCCGTCCATCGCGACACCGGTGACGGCTTGCTTATGGAGCATATACTTTTTCCGCAAGATACCCGATTGCAAGTTGTAGGAGCCAATGCCACCTTTCAGGGACCCGACAAGAGCAAAGTTACCACACTGAGAGATACCCACGGCGGTGGCAAAGCCCGCGTCGACGGTGTCCAATTGGTGCTTACCCACGCGCTTAGTAGTAGTGTCCCAGGTACGAGCAAACAGTTCCTCCTTGTGAGCGGTGACCATGTTGTCCCAGTCACCCGCCCGGGCTTCTGACAGCACCATTGCCACCACTTCGGGGAATTTCTCGCGTAAGTTCGAGGTAAGACCGGCTTTTCTCTGTTGGTGAGTCCGCTTAGGTGGTCTTTGGGACATTTCCTGGGCCTGGGCGTCTTTTCTGAGCGAAAACAGCCACAACGAACGGTCTCTTGACGCCAGGTAGAGGAAATGGGTCTTGTTCTGGTCGGGGAATTCCAAGGCAATTGGAGGCGCCGAGTGCCCGCCCCTCAGCCGCAAGTGACGAGGCGGTTGCACCACCGAGCTGTTGGACGAGATGGTAGGGTCAAACACCCACTCTTTCAACGTGTTGTCGCCCCCGTTCAGCACCACCACCGGTTGGCCGTTCAAGAATTGCGCTTTGGCCACCCCGCCGTGAGCTTCCTGGTGAGCCGTAGTCAACACATGAATCCGCATTCGCTTGGCCAAATCGTAAAAGAAAAGCAGACCATCGGATAAGCCGGCCACGAGATGGGGCAGGCCATCTGTGCGGAACGACACCGACACCACGCGTGACTCGCCTACCACCACTCGAGGACCAAGGGTACGGCCCTTTTTCAAATTGTACAAATAAACCCCGCCAGAAGCAGTGCCCACGGCGACTAAATCAAGCACCGGGGCCAGTTCCAACGCGGAAATCGGCTCGGCAAATTCCGCCAGCTTGTAAATGAGTTTGCCGGTCTTGATGTTGAAGATAAACAACTTGGACGTGGTGGCCACCACCACTTTATTCAAGTAGGTGGGCGGGTGGACGACATCGACAATCTGCCCCTCGATGGTGTTGATGTTCATCAGGGTATAATGGGTGAACTGAGCCTTGCGCCCCTTAAACACCTCTACTGAGTTATCCGACATGGTTGCCACTAAGAACTCGCCAAACACAATGATCTTGTGGACGGTGGCGTCGCTGGGACACGTCAACGTCGCCTCGGGCTTACCCCGCCGGTACACCGTGATTTGGTTACCGTAGCCAGCGAAAACGTAGTGGAAGTGGGCAGCAACGGCAGTGATTTTGTGGGGGGTTTGAGTGGAGGTGACAAACAACAAGTGAAGGTTGTTGGCGTCGTAGATCTGGAGCAGGGTGCCCACAGAGGTGACGATGTAGAACGTCAGCCCCAACGTGCCCACGGCAAAGGGGATATCGTTGGACACACAGCCGAGCACGCGGAAGGGAGAGTAGATACGCAGATCCCGCTTGGCGACATTATTATCCCGCTCGGGGGCATGTCTCTTCGTCGGGGCCAGCATGGTGCGATGGGTGCGAAGAGTGGTGCGATGAGCGATGAGCCGCGAAACACCGCTACCAAAAGTAGAGCGAGCGACCCCGCGAAAAATTGAGGAAACGACACAACATTCTGATTTGAAAAAGTGAAATGAGCATTTCGCAAGTTATTGCGTGTAGGGTAAACCTGTTTTGAATCGATTAGAAACGCGTGGTGAGGAAAACTATTGTCCAGCTCGGTATGGGTGTAGCGTATTGACCTCATGCTATTTAGGTATTGAGGAGAGGCGTAACCGGATTTAGAGAAAGCAATTGCTATGGTCGTTAGTCTTGGACGTGAGTGTATAGGTGAGAACTCCTGAAGTGAACGGAGACTAGTTCTTTTAAACCGTGGACGTGAAGCGAATCGCAACCATTGAATCCTGGTCTAGTCAGTTTACTCTTCCATTACGGCAGGTTCGCTTGTCTGCTCTAGTTTGCCAGCGCTCCTCGAGACAATTGATGTGAAGGTAACGACTGAAAGGAACAACAGGCCGGTGTGCTCTATTGGAAAAGTTGCTATGTGCTTTAGCAAACTCCCCAAATGAACATTCGCCACCGACATACACAATGAGAAAATGGATTATTGGCTTTAGTTTGATAGAGTGCACGACGTAACCCTGGAGTCGTTACTCCTCGATATCGCCAATGCTATGATGCAAATGAAGTCTCAATGATGCCGTCACTGTCTTCCGACATTTCCGTCGCCGGAAATTATTCCGACATTTAGCGTGAGTACTACGATCCCCCACAGGCTGGGGCATGATTTCCGATTGAGTGGCAAAATTGATTGGGGAGTATTTTTGGGAGGCACCCAAATATTTTTGCAATTCCCAGTTTCCATATTGTCCATATTCTGTAGGTCAGAAAATATTGAAAATGGCTCCATTACCAAATTTGGTGCATCGACTTGTGCAGCGGCTAACATTCCTTTGGCGATGATGATATGCAGTGGAGATCACGAGATCCTCAGCGCACGCATGTTATTGTTGTCCGTGATGCAGTCGGTTGACGAATTCTGTAATAATGGTTTCAATAATATCGCGTGCCAAAATATCTTTACATGGTCCAAGGCTTACAACCGTAAGCCAGCTCACGCCGTGGTCAGCATCGTTCTCAATTGGGTAAATTTTCCGGTAATGCTCTGAAAGACTATGCTTCTTACTAGCCCCAAGGGCGAGTGGTGGCGAGTGCGAAGGTCACGTGGGGAAATACCACTATGGGAAAGATGGTAAGTGGAAGAGATCGTGGTAGTCAGAGAGGTATACGTAGTCAAACAAGAAAATCTAAAGTTTTCATCGTTCAAACTATACCAATGAGTTCAGAAAAACGGTCAGTTGCAGCACAAAAGTGGACTGAGTCTCGTAAATTTCTATTTGTCCCAGAGCCTTTCTCAAGAGTCATGCTCGGAATAAGCAATGGGGTTAACTGCGGTAGGCGTAGATAGACTTGCGCAGACTTTAACCCCATGAAATCGAGCGTAATCATTAAGGGACCCGACGTGAAATTAACCAACACTAGTATGGAAAATTTAGGGAACCGATTGTCTCAATTTCTTCTCGTGATAATACAACTCATATATCCCCAAAGATAGTGTCAGCAGCTAGTAATAGTGCGATTACCAGAACCAATTTACGATAATAATTATTAGCCATTCGTCCCGAATCTCGGCCCACGTCCTACGCCTACTCGATTCATCTCTACCTCCCCACTCGGTCACTCAGGGTGGTACCCATGACAACCCGCAGCCACTGATATATCGCCCCACACTTTCCTCAACCACCCCCTCCCCACCGAAAGCCATACACTTTGAAAGGTGACTATGGCTGACTCGATGCCCATTGACGTTCACCAGGAGCAAGGCGACGTCAAAACCGGGACTACCGCTGAGCCTACCGACCAAAATCTCCAACTTCAGCAGCAAACAGTCGAACTGCTTGAGACTGACGCTAACCAGCAGTTTGAGAAGGAAACCGTCGAAGACGGGCTCCGTCTCGACGAAGAAATTACCCCGTCCGAAGTAGGTATCAGTGCCCTTCAAGCATTGCTGCCAATTCGCAACAAAATCGAGATTACTGACGGAAACGAAACGCCTGATGGCCAGGAAGCCGTTGTCCCAGAAGACATTTCGGTTGACACGCCGCTGGACACGCCTTCGCCTCCGTCGACGTCGCTGCACCGCTGTGGGCTTACTTTGGGTTCTACGGAATGGGGTGTCATCATTGGAGTACTCATCATTTTGTTCCCCCGAGTGGCCTGGGTCTGCGTCAAAATGGGCTTCCGCTTCGTCAAGTTGATCAGCTAGCTACCACAACCGCAATGTACGTGTTTGTCTAAGGTTTCGTAAAGTGTCTATGACTATAAATTAGTGGCCCTTGAGCTCGCCCTTGACCGCGACCAGCCCCTGCTTCAATTCTCTCCCGGACAATTGGAGGGTGCCGTCCTGCTTGATGTTGACCACCACCTCGACGTTGGCGTTCGGTTTCAAGTCCTTCACCGTCAACTCGGCGAGCTTGGTGCCGACCTCGTAGACGATCTCGCGTTTCACTTCGGGCTCGTCGTCGGAGAAGTCGGAGTCGTCGTCGTCGTCGGCGTCGGCGTCCTTGGCCTCGGGCTCGACCACGGTCTCCTTGATCGTCTTCTTCCCCTCGTACAACTCGATGGCCACCGCGGGCGAGTCGCCGTTGGTCACCTCGATCGACTTCTTGATCGGGTAAGCGGTCTCCGAAAGCAAGATGGGGACGAAGTTGCCGGCGGCGTCCTTGATGCCGATGGGGTGGCGGAGGTGCTGGGTGTTGACGACGATCGGCTGTAACAGCTCGGCGATCTCGTCGTCGTCGAACAGCTCGATCAACAGCGCCTGCAACGCGGCGCCGCGGGCGATCAACTCCGACGGGTCGGTGGCCTTAGGGTCGAGGGCGGGGGCGACGACGGTGGTCAGCTCGGGGAAGAGGAACTGGATGTTCAGCGCCAACTTGGGCACGTGCGACGAGCCCCCGACAAGCACCACTTCGTCGATGTCGAGGGGGTCGAGCCCGGCCTTAGTCACCACTTTTTCCACGAACGCCGACATGTTCAGCAACGGCGCGCGCGCCGCCAACTCGAAGCGCAACCGGTTGATCGTGGTGTGGAAGTCGAGCCCGTCGGCCAACGACTCGATCGAGCACGTCGACGTCTGGACGTTGGACAACGTCTTCTTCACCACGATCGACTCCGCCAACAACTTGGCGCGCGACCGGTCGGTGGCGGTGGCGTCGGCCTTGGTCTTCTTGGTGAACTCCTTGGCGAAAAAGTCCAGCAACGCCGCGTCCAACTGGGCGCCGCCGAGGCCGTGCTCGTGGGCGGTAGCCAACACGGTGAGGACACCGCCTCTCACCACAATGACGGCGGCGTCGGAACGGATACCCCCAAAGTCAGCCACCACGTAGGTCTTGTCTTGGGATAACTTGTTGTCCTCGGTCAGCAAGTACGCCAACAACGCCGCCAGGGGCTCGTTGATCGTCTGCAACACCTTGATGCCGGCGGAGGCGCAGATCAGCGCGAGCGCCTTGCGCTGGGCGTCGGAGAAGTCGGTGGGGACGGCAATGACGGCCCCCTCAACGGTCTTACCGGTGTAGTCCTCGGCGGCGTGCTTCAAGTGGGTCAAGTGGCGCTTGGTCACTTCCTCGATGGGCAATGACTGCTTTTCGCCCTTGACTTCAACCTCGTAGCCGACGCCGTCGCCCACCTGCTTGGGGGCGGCGCCGTGGGCGACGTTGGCGTTGATTTCAGCGAACGGCTTGCCGATGTAGTCACGGAAGTTGATGATGGTGTTGGGGGCGTTGCGGATCAACTGCAGCACCGCCTGGAACCCGTGGTACTCGTCGTCGCCCGCGTACAGCAACGCCGAGGGGATGGCGCGGTCGCCGTCGGGGTTGGCGATGACGTCGACCTTGCCGTCGTTGGCCACGGCCACCGACAGCAGCGTGTTCCCAAAAGTAATCCCAATCACCGACATGGCTGTGTGTGTCCTATGGAAAGAGTATTTGACAAAATGAGAATTTTCGCTGCGATGAGCGCGCACCGGCGCCAACGGCAAGAGTGGTGGGAGAGAGTGTGTTTGAAGGAGAAGATTTAACTTTTCGAAAAATGATGGTTTGAATTCATAAATTTACCGATGCGTAATTTGATTTTGATCTTGACTTGTTTCAGGTTTTGTTTCAATATTGTTTGGGGTATAATAGCTATGGTAGTGGGATTTACTATAGTCGCATCAAGCAATAGCCACAGTTGCCACACCCACTAAAACACAAAACTTTGAAGAATTACAACTTGAAATATCACCATCATCCTAGTAGCACCCTAAACTGTTCATTATAAATAACTTAATTCTGTTTTCTGTCTGGAATTTGTGTTCTTGCTAGCGAGTATAGTTCCCTCCTCCATAGGCTTATCGCGCACTATCGCCACCCCCGACCTCATCGCATGAAGATCAAGACCATCAAGCGGTCGCTGGACAACTATGTCCCCGTGCGCAATACCCAGGAGCTGGCGATGCCGCGGAACCTCGACCCCGCCCTCCACCCGTTCGAGCGAGCCAGAGAGTACACCAAGGCCCTTACCGCCACCAAATTGGACCGGATGTTTGCGAAGCCCTTCATCGGCCAACTTGGCGATGGCCACCGGGACGGCGTCTACTGCATTGCTAAAAACTACAGGACGACCAACCACGTGGCCCTGGCCTCAGGCGACGGCGTGATCAAGTACTGGAACCTCGGAACCCGCGATGAGACGATCTCGTTTAAAGCCCACTACGGCATGGTTGGCGGCCTCGTGGTGACTCCCGACAACAGGTTGTTGCTGTGTGGTGCCGACAAGACGATCAAGATGTGGTCGGTGTTTGCGCTGGACTTCGATTTGAAGCCGCAATTCGCCGATGACGAAGTGTACCAAAACGACGAAAACCGGGGGCTCGTGAAGACATTTTTGGGCGAACACGCGTTCCTGGGGATCGACCACCACCAGGAAGAAGGGGTTTTCGTCACTGGCGGGGCGTTGATCCAGCTTTGGGACTCCCAGCGCACCAAACCAGTGCTGAACTTAACTTGGGGTGCCGATAACGTCACCACTGTCAGATTCAACAAAACTGAAACTAATGTGATTGCGTCGCTGGGATCAGACAATGCCGTGGTTCTTTATGATATTCGGACTAACCTGGCGGTGCAGAAAGTGGTCACCGATATGAGACAAAACGCCATCTGCTGGAACCCGATGGAGGCGTACATGTTTGCCCTGGCCTCGGAAGACCACAACTCCTACCTCTGGGATATGCGTTATCTCAGCAGTGCCAAAAACATCTATAAGGACCACGTGGCGGCGGTGATGGATATCGATTTCAGTCCTACCGGCGAGGAGTTGGTTACGGGTTCCTACGATAAGACGATCCGTATCTACAAGACTCACGAGGGTCACTCACGTGATATCTACCACACCAAACGGATGCAAAGAGTGTTTTGCACCAAGTTTACCACCGATTCCAAGTACATTTTGCTGGGGTCTGACGATACCAATATCCGGGTGTGGCGGGCCAACGCCTCCGAACGAGCGGGGATCAAGCTGGCTAAGCAACGACAAAAGCTCGAGTACGATGCCGCGTTGAGAGAGCGGTACAAGTACATGCCGGAGATCCGCAGAATCGCTCGCCACCGTCACTTGCCTGTGGCGGTTAAGAAGGCGCAAGAGATTAAGCGGATTGAGCTTTCTAGTTTGAAGAGAAGAGAAGAGAACGACCGCAAGTCCACGGGTGAAGAGAAGGTCCCCGAACGGAAACAAGTGGTCCGCGGCACCGCCTTCAAGCGTGATGAATAGGTCAGCAACGGCCATTAACTGTATATTAGTCGACGGATACTGTCTGTAACGTCAAGGAGAGGATGTTAGCCTCCTCAAATCACTTATCATATTAATAAACGACAATTTAAGGAAAAACGAATATACTTAGTAAGTTCAATGGAGGCAAAGTTATAATATGGAAAAAGCTATTCTATCACCAGACGTCATAATTCTACTACTGCTGACTTAGTAGGGGCCCTAAAATCATTTTCTCGTTGAATAAGATAATGTATGAGTTGTTGTAATGTGGGTATTCGCGGAGTTTGACGGAGGTAGCAGCTTCATTGTAAAGTTTAGATTGACCCAGTTGGGGTCTCAGTCACATAAAGGTTAATGGCCCTGTTCCTGATAAGAGTGACTTCTTCTCATAGCCCTTGGAAGGTGATTTTCAAGCTCAAACCTAGCCTAACTAATAATCTAACGTTTTTATTAGTTTAACTTCCATTTTTTCGATTGATTTACTGACATTCGAGCCTTACTACCAACCCCTTTTCAGAGTATGCTTCTGCCCCGCGCGGCGGTGCTGTCAGTGGGCCGGAGTTCTCACCATCATCTCCGGCGTTAGGGAGCACAGCGATGCGGGGTTCGCACCGAAAACGTAATTTATCTGCGAACGCTATCCGTGGGTACCAGCAGAGGGGACATCCCCCATTACCCATCCGTATCCCTAATAAATAGCCGCCAGCTCCTGCCTCCCCTTGCTTACCGATCAATAATTAATGCCATGGACAATGACGAGAAACAGGGCTCGTCCTTCGACACCGAGCTGGTCAGCGTCAAGCTAGATCCGTGGCTCAACACCCGCTACTCGTGGGTGATCTGTGCTTGTTGCGCCGCGTGCAACTTCTGTACCTGGGGGTTGAATCTGGGGTTTGCCGTGTATTTCCAACACTATCTCCACGACGATAGCTTTCCTGGAGCCACCAAATTGGACTATAGCTTTGTTGGTGGTATTTCTTATGGTGCTTTCCTCGCTGCTTCCCCTCTCATCAATTATCTTTGGGTGCGCCTTGGTAAGTATGGTCTCACCACGATTTTGGTGCTAGGCACTGTATGCCAGTTTGCTGCGCTTATGCTTGCCAGCTGGCTGAAGAAGACATGGCAATTATATTTGACTCAGGGTTTGCTCCTTAACGTTGGCCTTAGCTTTATCTCGATGCCGGCATTGACGTTACCTCTGATGTACTTTTCTAAGGATAAGCGAGGGTTGCCGTCGCTGATCTCGGCGGCGGCACTGGGGCTTGGTGGGGTCTTGTTTAACCTCATGTGTGGCCGTATCGTTAAGATAAACTCCGTGGGGTGGGCGTTGAGAACGCAGGCGTTCATCATCGCCTTCCTCATGCTATTCCCCATCTGGTTCGCTCGTGATCGAGCGGAAATGAGAGTGTTTCCTAAAGCTAACTTTGGCATCTATAAGCTGATTACCTTCTACTGGTTGTCGCTCTACACAATTACGCTGACGTTTGGCTACCTTGTGCTTTTGTACACTTTGGGACTGTTTGTGACATCATTGGGCTACTCTCAGGACCAAGGGTTCTTGGTGTCGGCGCTTGTCAATCTCGGTCTGGTAGTGGGACGTCCCCTAATTGGGTATCTATCTGATTTCCCCAAGACGGGTGTCATATCCACCACCATCATCGCCCACCTGATCTCGTGTATCCTCTGTCTCGCGATGTGGATCCCAGCTCGTAACTACGCCACCTGTGTCGCGTTTGGACTCATGGTGGGTGCCGTGATGGGCCTGATTTTCGGCATGTTAGCCCCTTCGTGTGCCCGCATTTGGGGCGACAGCATCATGAGGTATGCGTTTAGTAATCAGTGGGCTTTATTGGGGATATCTGCGGTATTTTCGCCTCCCATCGGCACCAGTCTCACTAAGTTTGATGGCGGTGAAGTGATGCCAACGCTGTTCCGAGACTGCTCGATTTGGGTGGGTGTGTGCTATTTTGTATCGGTGGTGATGCTTCTCCTTATCCGCGGCCACGTCAAAGCTCGCGATGCCCTCATCGCCCAGGACCCTAACATCACCGAGGTTAAAGTACCCATGCGGATGGTATTCACCCACATGTTCACCCTCAAATACGATCGTGTATAACATTATTTATTGACTCATCGTTCTTCAGTACTGCACATTGTATATAACTCGGCATTGCCGTGCCGGCATCCGCACCGGCATCCGAGTCGCGCACACGGCACATCCGTCGGGGTCGCCTTCGGGAGTCGCCGAAAGCCTACAATGGCGTCTTCCCCTCGCCCGTCAAAATCCCCCTACATATATCTCCTCACCCACTTACGAGCATCCCCCCAGCCCTTTGCTTTTTCCCTAATACGTAGCGTTGACGCTCCCCCCCTTCGTCTTTTTCCACGGACTTTTAGCTCCCAACAGCGACCTCATCGCTCATCTCCATATTTTACCACAATAAAAAAGCCACCACAATACGCAAGATCCCTGTTACCCAGACAGATAAAAAATAAGATAAAAAAATGAAGTTAAAAGGTTTTATTCATTATCACTCTCGTGGCTATTTCAGTCAAGTCTTTTGAGTAATTTGTTCATTTGTTCAGCACCCCTGCTCTCGCTGATTACTACTTTTTCGGTAGTGACTCGCACCGAGCGTTAGCGCTTATTGTTATAACCCCTCATACAGTTCCCTATACAGTTTGTTGGCTGATGTCGCGCGCGGCTATAAAAGTGTCAGTGTTCCCACTATGCTCATGATACAGCGGAGCTTTGGCCACAGCGGGAGATGAGTGGCAGCAAGCAGCTGAGCGACGACGTCGACCCCAAGTCGCTCGTGTCCACGGACCACATGTTTGAGGACGAAGTGATCGAGGCAAACCACATCGAGAAGCTCGTGTCGGCGACGTGTTCCCACCACGAAGCCGAGGAGGACGTCGTCTACGACTCTGGCTACGCGTGGGTGGTGTGCCTCTGCTGTTTCTTTATGAATTTTTGTACGTGGGGGATGAATCTGGGGTTCGCCATCTACTTTGCCAACTACCTAGACCTGGGTACGTTCGCTGGCGCTACGAAATTGGACTATGCCTGGATCGGAGGGATTGCTTTCGGGGTGGGGCTCGCCTGTCTGCCCGTGGTAAATTGGTTGGTGCCCATAATCGGCATGAACGGGTGTCTTTTAGTCGGTAATTGTCTCCAGTTCACCGCGCTTATGCTTGCCAGTTGGCTGACTAAACTCTGGCAATTATACTTGACTCAAGGGTTAATGAACTCGTTTGGGCTTGCATTTATCCTGATCCCTCAGCTTATCATCATCCCGATGTGGTTTAAGAAGAAACGGGTGTTTGCCGGTGGTATCGCATCGGCCGGTCTGGGGGCCGGCGGTATCCTCTTCAATTTGGGGATGCAGGCCATTGTCGAAGCAAAACTGGTCCACTGGGCGCTTAGAGCCCAGGCGATCATCCTGTTTGGCATCATGTGGTTCCCCATCGTCTTCATCCGCTCGCGCCACAAGTCGAGCGGCGCCGGCTTCAAATTGGTCGACAAGCAGATCTTGATGCTGGCGTCATTCTACATCTTGGCCATGTACATCATCTTCTGCATTTTCTCCTACGTCATCCTTCTTTACTCGCTTGCCCAGTGGACCACCACTCTCGGCGAATCAGTGTACCGGGGTCTGATCGTCAGTGCCTGCGTCCAGGTGGGACTGTGTGTGTTCCGTCCCATATTCGGTGTGCTTGGCACCCCCAAGTTTCTTGGACCCCTCACCATGGGCTCCATCCTCTATACCCTTTGTGGCATCTTCTGTCTTGCCATGTGGATCCCGCTGCGTAACTTCGCCGCCGCAGTGGCGTTTGCCATCATTGAAGGCGGGATGATGGGGTTCATCTACAGTATGTTCACCCCGGTATGTGCCGCTGTGTTTGGCATGAAAAAGATGTCAACGGCCTTCTCCAATTTATGGGTGCTCCAGGGGCTTGCTGCCATCTTTGGTCCCGTGATCGGCATCAAACTTAGGCGTGGTGAAGGTGCCTACGTCGACCCCACGCAGTATCAGGACTGTGCCATTTTCTGTGGCGTGTGTTTCATCGCTGCTGGCTTCTGCTTATTTATAGAGAGAGGCTACTTGGTGGCGAGAAACCGCATCATGGTCGCCGAGGGCCACGAAGTCGATCCGGATAAAATCGACTTCGCCGCGTATACGGTGCCGCCGATGGCGGTGCTCAGAGGGTGCTTTGGAGCCGGTAAATTCTAGACCGCATTTAATAGACTAATCGCTTACGAATACACGACCACTTCAGTAATCGAATTTATTGATCATAACGGGATTAATCGATGAGATAGATCCGTACGATCAGAGTGTGGTGTATTCTTAAAAAAAGAGCAAGGAGTAGTGCGGAGCTCAATGGCGGGTAAATGTTCGTGTCTTTTACAAAATAGCGCAAATTGAATACCGGCTTAGCCATGAGGTTTTCGGCGTTAACGCGCAATTAGAGCGCAATTATCATTCAAAATGCAAGCGAATGCTTGCGGCCAATGCAATTATATGCAGGCTCGAGTCGACGCGAACATAAGAGCTGGCCAAGTAAACAAGCCCACTTCAATAAGCCAACATGGATTGGAAGTAATTGGTTGTGTGAATTCAAATTGAGGCGCCGATTGTAAGTGGACTCAATCATCTATGCATCATTCAATCCATTCCAAGTATCGGTAGTCGTCAATTAGTGTACAGCTTCCGTTCAAGGGATAGCTATTGAGGGTAAGACGTGGCACTTAGTCC
The DNA here is from genome assembly GCA_030674695.1 of Diutina mesorugosa. Classification (NCBI taxonomy): domain Eukaryota; kingdom Fungi; phylum Ascomycota; class Pichiomycetes; order Serinales; family Debaryomycetaceae; genus Diutina; species Diutina mesorugosa. The sequence continues at coordinate 15,681 of JAKUAI010000038.1, forward strand.
GTTGAAATCAGATTCTTTTGTGATTCTGCTGCAATACGTTTATGTGTCGATTTTGACGTCACATGAAAAACTACAGACCAACAATGTAAAAGCCTATTGTTCCATCCAACAAAAAATGCAACATTCACCGATTTGCCTGGCTGTTCTTGGTGTAGCGTCTGCCGCGGCAAAATCAATAGTGATCATGCCTAAGCCTCATAGGTTTCGAGTGCCTCGCTTAAACGTATGGAACTTGGGGCGCATTCTCCGATATGATTAGAATGTATAGCTTAGCTGCCTGGTAAAGCCGATGACGGCAGCAGCAACCGCTTTGTTCATCCCCGCTCCCTCGTGGTACCTAACAATAAACCAAATGGCTCTACCTCGCATTCAATTGACGTAACAGTGATTGTTTTTCCGGTCGATATGGTAAGATAGGGGCTTATACTAATTTTAGATCTTAATAGAAGCCGTGGCTTCAGGGGAGCACAACGTCAAGTGATGTCAAAGTGCCGAAGTTCCCATACATCTTTTGGTAAGAATTGACGGTGTTGCCAGCAGTGCCGTCCAGCCGGCAGGCCTCGGTGAGATCATCAATGTCTAGTGTGTAATTCATCAGAGTACCCACAATCCTTCTATGTCTAGCCGTAGTCAGGTAGATATTTATCTGTGAGAGAAGATTTAACAATGATCAACTTCTAACTGATTGAATACCTCGGTTAGAGGCACGAGATGCACAACCTTGTATTGTACTTTACAATCACTAATCAGATGAAGGAAAACTCAGCTTACCCATTCGATTTTGAGACACAAAGATTCCGCTTGTTGTTACCACCATAGGCAAAAGTAACTTCGCATTTCTTAAACTGTAACACGAAATCGCTCAGCGAAATATTTGAGCCAAAGGAAGCTGAGAGACATTTTTGACATGACATTTACTGTCTTGTAAGTGTATGGCCGATACCTCACATAATTGACTGTTGTTCATTTGTCGAATATCTTCAACTGAGCGTAATATATAACCCTTGAGGTACTTCTCAAGAACGCGAGGCACAAATGAACGCCTCAAAGTTGCCTGACGTAACTAAAGTTGTTTTTCCATGTATGTTTAGGGGCTGACTAAAATTAGCATGATTCAAAAGCTGGGGTGTCAGGGGCCGCCGATGTCTGCTGACGTCAAGGTTGACACAAAAGTGGTCTACGGAAAAAAACCATCGGTATCCGTGGTACGAGAGTCAAGTTGAATCCTCTCTCGTATCGTGGTAAACCTTATAGTTCTTCGTGTTCTTTTATCAACTTGACTTTCTGATACATCCAGGAGAATTATCTCTTAACAGTTTCTTATAGAAAGTGCTTGTTTAGGCTGATTGTAATGTTGACCCGTTCCCTGACGTAATGTTTATTGTCAATAATGAAGTAGCAGCTGAAATACACAGCCTCTGAAGAGTAGGTTGCAACCAAATTCGACTATAAATTAGCATCCTTTGCCTAAGGATTATCCATCATCAATCCAATCAATCACAACATGAAGTTCACCATTGCCGCTATCTCGCTCTTGACCTCGTTGGTCGCCGCTGACCAAGCCTTCAACGGTATCACCGTGAGAACGGGAACCAAGTTCCAATTCGGTAAACTTTCGGTCGAAAACGATGAAGTGTTCATCAATGACCAGGATGGTGCCGCCATCAGCTTTGTCTTGAAGGACGACGGCTCTCTCCAGGACACCAACTCCAACAAGTACTTCACTTTCAACGACCGTTCGGCGTTGGCCACTACTGACGAACCCGACAAGCAATTCTCGTTCTACGAAGTCTACCTTAAACACGGCGACTCCTCGGGCTTCTACGCTTGCCCTGATGGCGACAAGTACTACTTGTCGGGCAAGGACTGTGATGGGAGCACTCCCGTCGCCGTCTACGTCGACAAGGCTTAAGCTCATGCGATGTAAACATCAATTAGCTATACTTTATGATCAATGAACAATCGTATGACAGCCAAATAGTAGATATTGACCACCGACATTACGTCATAAACGAAGATAATTGTCCTGCACTCGCGCCCTGCCCTATCAAATTCGCATCTGCAAGGTCCTCGGGATTCCCATTAGTTCGATGCGTTCACAGTATCCGCTCGGCTGACTTAAACGGCGAACTTGACGTATTTCTCCAATCTCCATCAAATTAGTAGCATTTACATGAGCTATGACTATAAGACTATGTCCTCTCCAGCTTCACTAGATACTCATCAAATATCTTAACGCACCTTACGGGCGAAGCGTATCCGGGAAAGCCTAAGTTTTAATTTTCGGTAAGTGGTGCATTTCGTTTACCCTTATTGCCGTCATCTCTTCAAGCCGCAGTAAATCCGAAACTCATTCCATGATGTGCCAAGACCCCACAAAAACAATCATGACGTCATTGATGGAAGATGATAATTGTGGGCCATAACAATGTTCAAGAGGATACGCTGACTAAATAACTATCGAATTTAGTAGTGTCGATGGCTGTCTTCGCTGGGAATGTCTTAAAAGCTTGTTTACTGCCTATCACCATCGGCTATTATGGAAAAACAATAACATCGCAAATTTCTGCGTCATGACGGAAGCTGCCGGTAATATCCAACGCCGCGCAGACCGTAAGCCTCGTTTTTACTAGAGTGCATGATGCAGCCCCCGTACACCCTCCCCCGTGGTACCTCTCATTATTCGCTCGGTGACACACCCCCCGCCTCATGTTTGTTTGTTGATGCCAGGCTATATTTGTCTTCCAATATAAGCCCCCAAACATACTCCCCAGGTTATTCAGCCGTCGCTAACAGTGATTCAGGAACGCCACTGCCATTGGTGATGGCTTAAGGGGTATTAGTAAGAATGTAGTGGGGAAGGTGGCCGTGCGGGCGTAGTTGACGTGGGAGTGGCGTGGGGATCGATGCTGAGGGAAAATCGTGACCACTACAATTGCAGCTGACCGGAGAGGGGTGCGCTAATTTTAGTACCGAGCCGTATGTCACTGATAGTATGGGAGATGCCGATGTTCGCTGATGTCATAGATGCCGAAATTGCCTGCAGCAACCCCGGCAGTGGCACCTAACGATTGGCAAAATTGTTGGGAACTATGGGACGTTCAGGCACCGACGGATTAATCGATCCAAAATATGTCCATCATTTGAATATGAGATTGTTGGTAGCCTCCTCAATTGATTGCTTACATACTTGCAATTTCGGTGGCAAATGTGCCCACACTTTGAGCGCATTTTTTTGCGCGCGTTAACAGAGGGGACCCGAGCCATGCAATTGCTGCATCGCGGCTGCAATAGAAATTTGCAACCACAGTTAGGCCCGAGAACAAAAAAATTCATCTATAAATACGGGGTCAGGAACCACTCAATTCTTTCTTCATCAATCAAACTCAATTCAATATGAGACTTTCCACTACTGCCCTTCTCGCCTTGGCCTCGTCGGTGGCCGCCGACAAGTTGTTGACTGCCATCAACACCAGATCAGGGGGCTTGTTCCACTTCACCTCGAACTCGATTGTCGGTGACGAGGTCCACGTCAACGACAAGGACGGCTCGGTCATTGAGTACCTCATCAAGGACGACGGCTCGCTCCAAGACAACAAGACCAAGAAGTACCTTGTCCTCAAGGACGACGGCCATGTCGGTGTCTCCGACACTCCCGACGACAAGAACTGGGAGTTCACTTCGTCGCACTACGTGTCTCACAAGGACGCTGGCGGCTACCAAGGGTGCCCCAACGGTGACGGCAAGTACTACTTGTACTTAGGTAAGGACCAATGCCAAGGTGGTGGTCCTTTTGCCATCTACGCCACCGACTTCAAGGACGTCGGCAGCTCTGACGACAACTCCGATGACAAGAAGGACGAGGAAGACGACAAGAAGGACGACCAACAAGACGTTCAAGACAACAAGCAAGACCAAGAGGATGACAAGAAGGACGACCAACAACAAGCTGCTCCTTCTGTTGACGAAAAGGACAACTTTGCCGTGAAGGTCGATGCTGAAGGCACCGACTTCCAAGACAAGGCGATCAAGAAGGTTGGCGCTCACCCTCACGTGTTCCTGGTTGGTGGCGACGACGGCCGTGACTTGACTCTCTCCTTGAAGAGCGACGGTACTTTGATCGACCAAGACGGCCGTGGCATCTTCGTTGGTGACAACGGCGATGTCGGTAACGTTGACCCCTTCGGTGAACAACAAGCCACTGGTGGTTTCAGCATCAGCGACGACAAGTTGGTGTACAACGGCAACCAAGGCTTCTTCGCCTGCCCCGGCGGTGAAAACCAATTCTCGCTTACTGTTAAGGGTTGGGACGGCTGCACTGGCCTCAAGTTGAAGGTTGAGTAAGCGACCAACGCTAATGAATTTATAATGATAACGACTACATAAATGATTAGATACCGAATGAACTAACGTACGTGTTACAATCATAAGATAAACTTTGCTTACTATTCGATCAACTGTTCATGGTTCAATTATAATACATCATTATTCTACTCGTTGACGAAAATCAACGACTCGCCGTCGTCGGCGACCTGGAGCACGTTTAAGTGGCTGTACTCGTTGACACACTCGTTAAACTGTTCGATGGTGAAGCCCCGGGCAAGCACCCGCGAGCGCACGTCGTCCATAGGCAAGTGCGATTGAGGCTCGTCCAGCTCCAACGCCAAGTGGCGCAAGTACTGGAAGATCTTCAGCGTCGCCAGCTCGTCGTCGCGGCCCGAGTGGTCGTCGTCTTCCATCAGCGTCTTCAGCACTTGAATCAAACGCAACGCCTCTTCCACATCTTCAAACCCAACCACATTCAGCAAACGCACCCGGGCGTGAGCTTGAGCTAACCGCAACACCCCTAATAACGTTCTCGGGGTGATGTGGCTGAACTTCTTGATCAGGTCTTGCTGGCGATACAGCTCTTTCCGCATGGCGATATATTGTTGTACCACGTAGTCACCGACTTCCTGAGGCACGGTGGGTCTGAAGGCACGTGCCCGGTTGATGTAGGTACGGATGGCAGCGGGGGCTAAAGGAACAAACCCAAGGTCGGGCTGGCGGTTGTGTTGGTGGACAAAACACACGTGCGACGCCAATTCCTCATCGCCTTCACGCAGGGCATCGTCGATCATCACGTACATCACGTCGAAACGCGACAAAAGCGCCGCCGGCAAGTTAATGTTGTCGTGGGGCAGCAACTTCTTATTATAGCGTCCGTAGAGAGGGTTAGCAGCGGCGAGAATCGAGCATCGAGCGTTTAAGGTAGTGGTGATCCCAGCCTTGGAAATGGAGATGGTTTGTTGTTCCATCACTTCGTGGATAGCGGTACGGTCGTTTTCGTCCATCTTATCGAATTCATCAATGCAACAGACACCATTATCAGCAAGCACAAGTGCCCCTCCTTCAAGCACCATTTCGTCGGTAACAGGGTCACGCATGACGGCGGCGGTCAAACCGACACCGGAAGAACCTCTACCGGTAGTGTACACCAGTCTGGGAGCAATCTTACCCACGGCTTTAAGCAATTGAGATTTGGCCACACCAGGGTCACCCATGAGACACACGTTGATATCACCTCTAATCTTCATCCCGTCACCAATTTCTTTAGTGACACCACCAACAAGAAGCAATAACAAAATCTTCTTCACGTCGACGTGGCCAAAGATTTCGGGGGCAATCAGCTTGGCAAGCTTAGTGTAAACATCGCCACCCTCAGCGACTAACCGATCTACGCGGGCAGCGACGTCAGGGTCGATGTGGTCGGGGTCGTATTGCTTTTTGTGCTGCGAAACTGATTGAGTTTCAAGGTAGGTTTCGGTTAAAAGACCGGCTTTGATGGCGCGGTAACCGGTATAAGGGAGAGGCATGAAGATACCACTGACGTCGACGGTGTCACCAGGGTTCATTGACCGCACTAAAGGACCGTTAACGTGGATGGTAAGCAGTCGAGGAATATTACCCACAGGCACTTGGTTGGAGAGTTCCTGGATGCGAACCTCTTGGAAACTCATAAACTTCAGTGCCCGTGTCAGTAAGTGCAATTTGCCTTGATTATTGTCAGTTTGGCACTGGCGAGCGGGACACTCAGACAACGGAGTGAACGTACGCAGATTGACTTCCTGGAAGATTTCGTGACCGCATTTGTCACAGGTGTAACCCGCCACCACCACGAGGGGCTTGACGTCACTGACACGAGTGACGATGCCTCGAACAGTGATATAGTGGCCAACATCAGACCCTTTAACTTCACGCACTGCCAACGGATGGAACTTAGGGTTCAGCGGCAGCAATGGGAGGAAATAAAGGGTGTATCTGCGGGTCAATTTGGGAGGGAAAAGGTCTTCGGCAAGGGCATCACCGGGTCCAGTTTCGAGACCATCACGTAACCGGTCGAATTCTGCAGTCTGTTCCAGCTGTAACCGCTGGTTAAGCACCTTACGCTGGTGTCTGATCACATCCAAAACGTCATCTTTATAACTGATGTCGATACTGGGCTCAGGCATGAGTTCATCGACGACTTTCAGACAGAGTTCAATATAGTGGTGGGTGTTGGCCATGATCTCTCTGACCAAATTAGAAGCGCCGGGGGTATTGAGTCCGTAGGCGTTGACATCGTCCAAATCGATGTCGACGGTATCACGTTCACGGTTGGCCACCGATTGGAGCATCAGCATGTATTTGAGGCCGGCGTAAGGCTGGGGGTCCATGTCGACATCTTCATCAACCAGCGTTGCCAGCTTGAAGTGCAGGAGGAAGTCCTTGATCTGCTCCAGCACTTCGGCATAGTTCACCAGCACCTGGAGCGTGGGGAGAACCGTGGACATGGGAGACAGGGCTGGTTTGTGCGACGCGGTGGAAGAAAAATTGTGTTTGGTGCGCGCGTCCGAGAAAAGCAACAGAAATGGAAATGAAACGTGGTGGAGACAATATCTAAAAGATATTCAATGTGATCGTAATGTTTGTGAAGTGGTTTGAAGGAAGAATGGAAACTTCCAACAATTGAACAGTTGTTGCGAAGAATGGAAGCAACTTCAGAGCACTAATCAAGTGAGACAAATGGATTAGGAAATTGTGTGTGCATGGAAAATCAGTAAAAAACGGTTTAAGTTGGTGAAAAAAAAATTCATCTTCGACTATGTAAGAGTTGAAATTGTATTCAAAGCGATGTCAATTGCAAAAATTTGGACAATGCCAATTATATTTGAAAATCGACGCGTCCATTTAAAATTTTCCGAAAAAAGAACGGTCGACCTCGGTGAGGATTGAACTCACGATCTTGCGATTAACAGTCGCACGCCTTAACCAGCTTGGCCACGAAGTCCTATTCTGACTAAAACGGATTTGTGGTTTGTAATACCTAGAATTATCATGCCTGTTTTGGCGCTTTAAATCTTGAATTTTGATTTTTTTGTGTCCGGCCGCCGCCAACTTGACCTCCTCCTGAGGTCATATACATAGTTAGCGCGCCCAAAGCTTCAGAAACAGCTTGCACATTCTTGTTATTCTCGTAGAACATCTCTTGGATGGTCCTCATGTTATTGGCATTCTCTTCCAATATGTGCTTGATGAGTTCGACCCATTCGGGCGCTCCTTGGTCAAAGCTCATCACTATTATCTATTAGACGACCGGTGAGGATAATATTCCGCACCGGAATACTTATATAGTTTTTACAATCATCTTTAACCAATCAGATGGATTCCCTTTTGACTGCAGCTTCGTGCGGTGACATTGACCTGTCATCTTCCGCAGCTAGTTGGTCCGCGTCGGCGTGCATAATATACTTTGCCGTCCCGAACCCGAACTCATCGGCGAGTTCCTTGAGCTTCTCCGCCTCTGCATCTCTGACATTTTGGTATTAAAATGCAATTAAGTAGTTTATAATATATAGAATACTTATCAGATTAGCTGAAGTACCAGTTTATTGTGATCCGGGAGAGGTTAATTCCCAAGCATAACGTCACCACCCACACCACTGCCAACGCCGGTAACACTCCCGCCACCACCACCATTTGAATCCTCTTCACTGGGTTTTGCAGAGTAGTGGCGGCAGTAGCAAATGGCAACGCATTATAGCCATAAAACGAAATGATAAAGTAATAGGCCACCGCTCCCAAGTACAACGTGTTGCCAATTAAGACTGCAAGCACTGTAGAAATGGAGAATATCGGCAAAAGCACCAATTGCACCACGTAGTTTAAGCACCAGATCATAATGAACGCATTACAGTGGACATCCCAGCAGTAGCCCCAATCGACGGTAGAATAGCCCTGAAGCAACCGATTGACCACCAACCAGAACCCCAGAGCTACCACGGCCCCAATGGCAAAGAAATCAATCAATACCATGTAAATAACGAGCTTAATCACCAGCCACCAGTGCGGCAGAAACACGAGCCCCCACGCCACTGCCAGTACCACTAGGCACAAGGTTTCGAGAATATAGAAACTGGGGTCGTCTCGCAGCTTCCCCATCAGCTTGTAGTACTGAGATTTGTACATTTTCTTCGGGTTTAGCACGAGCTGGGCCATTTCCCATACTGCCGTTTCCCAGTCCAAAGTCTGCGGTTTGAACAAGCGCCGCACCAATGTCTGGCCGTGGCGCCACGAGGCATCGCCAACGCCATAAGGAAGAATTGACGCCATTAATCAAGCGTGGTTGAGGGGTATGAGTTGAGGCTCCTAGGTCTCGAGGGAGACACGGTTCACAATCTCTCACCGGAGCCGCACACTATGTGCAGGAAAATCTTGAGTAAAAGGAGATGAAAGAATTCAAGTACCGGATCACCATTAAATTCATGGTTTTTCTTTACATCATTACAGGTTTATTGGATTTAGATAACCAGCTCTATTTAGGGAGTAGTTGGAGTAAGACGGGCGCGTTCGAAGCGGGCGAGAGCAGCCTGGCGAGCGGCTTCTTTAGCACTACGACTGCCGTCAGGTTTTGGCGGGTCAACAATCTTTGGCGAAGCAGGTAAACTGGTGGTCACTGTGAGAGGTTGGCGAAGTCCTCGTTTAGGGATGATCCACACTGCAATAATCCCTAATATGATGGTAATTTTGAGGAAGGCAGGGACGACAAACAGCCATATATAGGCCAGTTTAGCGAAGTATGTGGTCAGTGGCTGGTGCCAAGGATCAGTCGTAGCAGCAATAGCGGCCAGTATAAGCAAGGGAACCACTAATGCCCTAGATTGGCGCATAGGTTGCTTTAAGGGAGATTGAGGAGAAATCGCTTTCAACGACTGAATATAGCTTGTAATCACAACGGTTATCGCCGTGAGCCATACTACTCGGTGGAGTAATAATGCTGTACCTCTGATCATCATCGTGTAGGGGAGATCTTGTCCTTGGTCTCCATGTAAAGGGTGATTTCGAGGATGAACCACGGCTAAGGCAGTACTGGATACCACTGAAACTAAGACGAATGCCTTCATATACCAAGTGGAAGTAGTTAATCGCTTTTGGTGAACAATGGCCGCGTCACCATTAGCGTAGTAGCGAGTGCCAACTCCACGAGCTACTTGCCAAAGACTACAAAGACCGATAGCTTTAGCCAATGAACCAAGAGCTTGAGCAGTCAATTGACCTAGCCAGACCCAAATACTTTGGTTTTCAGGGACACCAGCACCAGCACCAAGCCAATTATTCGCCACAAACCACCACCCAATTTGAATTAGGGATAATAATATTAGCAACGAGATTGTAGAGGTTGTTATTTGACCTATGGCAGTAGTGGAAGCTGTTGTCAACTTAAGGATACCGTAGATCACTACCAAAAGAATAGTCGAGCCAAAAGTCACTTGGTAGAGCCAATAATGAGAATAGCTCAAAGCTCCGTAGTCATTGATAAATTCCACAGCAATGGCAGTAGGCGAATAGCCAGTATAGACGCACCATTTGCCACTTTTCTCCACCAAGATATCCACTTCTGGGTTATTTTCACTGAGTACACCGCGGTAGTCACCAAACACTTGCACCTCCAGCCACGGCAATTTTACACGTGATTGCTCGTTAGAGTATCGGTAGTGGTACTGGCGAGACAGGGGGAGGCCGACGTCTCGAAATTTCGCTTCGGGGATGGCAATATAGGCCACACTGGTCGATGTAAGATATGTGGGTCGAAGGCGGATATGACCGGGGTTCTCGGGGGTAGCACGCACGTAGTCACAGACTACGCCTGTGTTATGGTCAATCACCCACCCTGCGAGTGCGTGAGCCGCCGCTATAGCCGCTGCTACCGCTGGCCACTTCATTCGCCGGCGCCTTTGATGGAATGGACGTTGCTTCGGATCATATGCTGAATTAGTCTCCCCGCGTCTACAGTGTCGAGGTTGAGCCGATGGTTAGGAAGCGATGGGATGAAGTACGCTAAACTAAGGCAAATCGTCGCCGAAGGAGGCGATCACTGACATCAACTTGCACCGAGAAAGTGAGAAGTTCATCGATTTTGAAAGTGAAAAAATTGATGTTTGACGTTCGAGTGGAAATGGGTCTAAGAAGACGAGGTTAATTGTTTCAAGTTCAAAAATTGATGATTTGGCGCAGTTTCAATTTCGGTGAAAACACGACGACTTTGTCAAATTAAGTGGGACACGACCCTGGTGGCCAACTACCCTGAAAATTTCCAGCAAATGCTGGTAATCAGGTTGCAAAAATGGATTTTAAGTGAAGGTATTGGTTTAAGATGAATGTAGCACCATGCGTTCATCTGCCAGCACCGAGCCGCTGGCAGAGCTTGCAAAAACATGTGTGCGCCTTGCTCTAAAAGACTGAAACGAAGTGGTGGCTGTGGCCCGATTGTTAGTCGGGTCAGCCAAGCCACTTAGCTATGGGTATCGGGGGCCGAGCCGCCGGGGTTCACCTCACGTGCCCCGTCCGGAGCCCCAAGTCTTTATCAAATAAGTAAGTTATATTATAATAGTATAGTATAACCACTACTGATGATTAAAGAGGAGAAAAAAGGGTGCGGGTGTCGCGGTGTTTAAATAGTCGTAGCCGGAGATGTCTCCTGCACACAGTAGTGCGATGAGATGAGGCCCGCGCGATGCTCTTTCTATAGTGGTCAACCCTAATCTAATAACGCTACTCCCGCTTACCCTCACCAAAATCCCATTATAGAAAATGTCGGCAACCATCGAGGCACAGGTGCCCCAGTTGATTGCCTGGCTCAACGATAATGGTTTCTGGCGCGAAGACCTCGTCGTCCAGCAGCTGCGGCTCTGCGGGCTCGGTGTTTTCGGCCAGTTCGACGACGGCGACCCCTTAGTGCTTAGAATTCCCAAACTGAACGTGCTTAGTGCCAAGACTAGTGGTATATACAACTTGTTGTATGATTACGAGCCGGAAAACGACGATATTAACTTTAAACTGGGGATGTTCCCTTTAATTATTGCCACCATTTATGAAGTATCTGCTGGTTCTAAGCTGCCGTGGGCGGGCTATTTGAGTCTGATCGACTTTGCTAATTCTGATGTCCCCATCTGTCTCTGGAGCGACGCCGATAAGGCCAATTTGGCCAACACTGAAGTGGACTTGATGGGGGTGTTGAACCCTCAGGAATTGATGCAATTCTTTGACGAAGCCCGTCGTTTTGCTAATGAGATCAAAATTCACGTTCCTGTACCTTTAGTTCTTTCCGGAGTGGGTCAATTGGTGGAATTTTCCAAATACGTGCAAGGTGTGGTATCGCGAGCGTTTGTCGTTGACGACCATTTAGGGCTTGCCCTTGTGCCTGGTGCCGATCTCTTTAATCATCTCAGTCCGGTGATTGTCGATGGCAAGCCTCAGGCCCGGGAAAATGTCCATTTCGTGTGTGATAACGACGTGTGTGAAGTGTGTGGTGAGCGGGAGTGCAACCACGGCGACGTCGAGGAGGATGACGAAGAAATGGACGTTGATCAACTAATGGAAGAGTTGAAGGATGAAGTTGATGATGATGAGATCAATGATGATGATAACGAGGACGCTAATGATGATGATGATGATGATGACGTCGACAATGATAATGAAGGCGACGAAATTGATGATGACGAAGCCGACGAGGATGAAACTGATGACAGTGATGAAGGCGATGATGATGAAGAGAATGAAGGAGACGATGATGAAATTTGTAATGAGGAAATGGAAGAGGTGGAGGAGTTAACGGAAATCACGGAAGAGGTGATCAAAGCGTTTGAAGCGGAACAAGAAGAGGACGACGATACTGATTGTGATGACGACGAAGCCCTGACCATCGACCAGGTGCAAATCTCGTCTCACGATTACGATTTGGCGCGTGAATTGAGTGATGACTCCAAGTGTTGCGACTTAGTACTTCAACTGTTACCGTCGGCTGACCACGAGTTCGAAGTGTTTAACACTTATGGCAATGACTTAAGTAATGCCTACTTGCTTCAGCGGTACGGGTTCGTATGTCCCGGTAACGCCAATGACGGCATTTCTTTAGGGGTGCCATTAATCAAGTTGGTGAAGCTGAAACGGGCGGAACTGAAGATGGAATGGCTTGACGACGTGTTTGAACTTGTATGTGAATTGATCCATCAAAAACAACACGAAAACGAGCCACAAAATGAAGCTAATGGCCACGATCACCACGAACACGAACACTCTGAAAATGGCTGTGCTGATGGCTGTAACGAAGGAGACAATTGTGGCGATGGTTGTGGCGATGAAGACGGTTGTGGAGACCACGGGTTTCTGCCGGATCTGTGGCAAGTGTCCGCTCGTATTGGAGCTGACGGCAGTGTATCTCCTCACACTTACGTCATCCTTCGACTCATAGACTTATCGGAAAAGGTATTCAAGTATAAGCTTGCCAAAGTGCAAAAGGAGCGGGTGCTTGCGCTGCGGATTTCGAGATTATTGATGAATTCTGACGACAATGATAATTCTCAATATGATGAGATCATTAAGACATGGTGTCAGCAGAGACTTGCGGCGTACCCGGAGCTTAAACTGAGTGACCACGCTGAGGTGATTGGCGAGCTTGTAAAGGGGGAAAAGGCGATTTTAACTAGGTTTATTGGGGCATAGGTATTTATAGACAAACCAAAGACAATCCATTCTGATAATTGGTAGAGATGATTCTAGAATTAATCGTTTGTCAATTCAAACTGTGATAGTTTAGGTCGCTTAGGATTCGAAGTGTTGGTTCGTGTAAGTTCGAGTGACGTTCTTGTGTAAAATTATTGCCAAATTCGCGAAACAGGTCAAACCTTATGAATTTGTATTGAGTAAAGTAGTTCGAATTTGGAGATAGTAAAATCAAATAAAGCTCAGCAGAAGTGGTCAAAGTGGATGAAAATATGCTAGGAATTGAAATCGACATTTACCAATACTATTAGAGAATCTACTGTCCTTCATGACTAGTCTGAAGCGACCACTACTCAGAACAATTGTAAAAGATCCCCAAACAAACCACAGCCACCTAGTTTCATCATCATCTGATTTCACTTGAAATTTGCCTTGCATCTCATACTTCGATGGTGTTTGGCTTACCCCTGAAACACCACCACTGATTTCTCCATCGCGACGCGGTGGACGCGACATGACGGGGCGGAGGAAGCAGCTTGCCATCAGCGATTTCTTCAAGGCGAAGGACAAGCCCGATGGAAATAAGGCTAAAACGACGACTCCGGAACCGGCGAAGGGACCCAATCCGCTAGCCCAGTTCTCGCTGCTGCGCCTGAGAGAGACCAGTACCGAAACTACACCCCCACCAAAGAGACCCAAGATTAGCTCTAGTGGGGATGGCAGCGACTCCAAATTGTCCCGCGTGGGTAAGAAATCAAATATTGCCACTAAGATTACTCGAAAATCCAGTGGAAAGCTCACTCCGCTCGAACAACAAGTGCTCGAATTGAAACGAGACCACCCGGATAAAATGATGGTTATCCAGGTGGGGTACAAATATAAGTTGTTTGGTGAGGATGCGAGGGCTGCTGCTAAAGCGTTGGATATCATGTTTATCACGCGAGACGATAAGGAAGGTCAGTTTTCGTACTGTAGTTTTCCTGATGTCAGACTCCATATTAACCTTAAACGGTTACTTGTACATGGACATAAGGTGGGTGTGGTGAAACAGATGGAGCTGGCAATTGTTAATGAAGTGGAAAAGACCGGGAGCGAAGTGATGCAACGACAATTGACCGGTGTCTATACTCAGGGTACCTATTTAGGCGATGAGAGCGAGGAGATGAAGACTCATGAAGAACATGGAGCCTATATTGCCGCAGTCTATGCTCATGACGGCCAGGTATCGTTTGTGGCGGCTCACCCCAGGACGGGGGATGTGGTTCACGATCTGTTTGTGGCTGATCGCATTGAATTTGATACCAGATTCCGGTTTCTTAATCCAAGTGAAACGATAATCCTAGGTGACGAACCAAACGTTGATCACTGGTTAAGAATAGCCAATCCTCAAACGCAGATTATGAGGGAGCTGCCAATGACTGGTGATGATGCTGCTCAAGTCTTAAAAACCTATTTTGAACAACAGGAGCGACTGGAGCTTTTTACTGCTTACCAACAATTATCCCCTGAACTCCAACAGTGTGTGGTTGCTCTTAAAAATTACCTTGAGGAGTTTAAACTTGCACTGATGCTTACGGTGGCCGATAACCTCCGTCTGTTCCAGGACCGGCTGCGGTACATGGTGCTTTCCGATGCTACCTGTCGAGCTCTTGACGTGTTTGAGCTGACCGATGGTGCTACCAAGTATACATTGTTCTGGCAATTAAACCAGACACGCACTCGTTTTGGCCAGAGAATGCTTTACCAGTGGTTGAAACAACCATTAATCGATCGCGAAGAGATTGCTCAGCGCCATCAAGCGATTGAAGACTTGGGTAAAGGCGTACAAGCGGTAAATGTGCTTGTGGAATCGCTTAATTCTACGATTGGCCGGGTCGATTTAGAAGAGCTCTTGATGAAGGTTCACTACGGGAGAATCAAAAGAAAGGATGTGTTTACTTTGCTTGATAAGCTTAACCACGTGATGGAAACCACCGTCAAGTTTGATCGTCAAATCAATGAGCTCACGGGGACGATACTGCTGACGTCATTGCTTCGGTGTATTCACACGTTACAAAAGATAGCTGCCACTCAGTGTACTCAACGGTTAATCGCTAAGATTAGAGTCCAATTCAAAGAGTTTAAGGAACCTGAACGACAAGCCACTGAGTTTTTCAATACCGATATCGATGCCTTTGGTGGAGCGATCGACACTGAACGCGAGAAAATCTCGGAAATTGAAGACCAAATCGAGGATGAATTGAAACGAGTACGCCAAGTGTTGAATCGCCCGCAATTATCGTGGCTCACTAATAATAAGGAGCCATATTTGGTTGAAGTACGCAATGGTAAGGATGTTGACAGGCTCCCAGGTGATTTTGAGCGCGTTAATGGTACCAAGACCGTATCGAGATTTCGTACGCTGGAGACTAATCGGCTTTATAAGCTATTACAGTACCACCAGGAACGGTTAGTGATGGTGTGTGATCAGACTTACCAGCTCTTCTTGAAGCAAATTGATGAGGAATACGGTCAATTAGCGGAAGCCGTGAGTGCGTTAGCCGAGTTGGATTGTCTTGTGGCTTTAAGAGAAGCCTCCAGTCGCTTTGGCGACGTCTGCCGTCCGCAAATGGTCGACGAACAAGTGATTGAAGTGGAGCTGGGGGTTCACCCGGTGCTCTCGGCGATAAGCGAACCCGTAGCTAACAACACCGAACTCAATGTCGATAAAGACCGCGTGTTTATCATTACTGGTCCAAATATGGGCGGTAAACTGAGTTACGTGAAGCAAGTAGCTCTATTTGCCATCATGGCCCAAGTGGGATGTTGGCTCCCAGCAAAGCTGGCGAAGATGGGAGTGTTTGATCGAGTGTTTTTGAGAATGGGAGCTTCCGATGATATCCTCAGAGGCCAGCTGACGTTTATGACGGAGATGCAAGAGTGTGCTCAAATCATCGACGAAATGACTCCCAAGCTGTTGATTATATTGGATGAGATTGGAAGAGGTACGGGTACTACCGACGGTGTGGCCCTAGCTCTGTCTATCCTTCAATATCTCGTTGAAGATTCCCTCAAACCATTAGTCTTATTCATCACTCATTACCCCAGTCTCCACACGTTGGACCATTTCCTGGGGGTGAAAAACTACCATATGGGCTACCAACAGATTCACGATACCAATAATGATGATGAGATCCCCGAGGTGATCTTTTTGTATACGTTGGAGCCAGGGGTGGCTAATAGTTCCTACGGGCTAAATGTGGCGAAAATCGCCGGTATTCCTGACGACGTGATCCGCCAAGCTCACGATAAAAGCGCCGCTCTCCAGGCACGCGTCGAGACCGCGAGAACCGAGAAATTGACGCAATTGATGGCGTGGGTGACCACTTAAGTGGTGGGTGTACAAGACGTATGGAAATTTATCGAAGGTCGATGCGCGCGCCCCGGGCACGCAACCAGGATTGCATAAAATTTCTCACCCGCCCCCGGTGATCGCATCCATCATCCTCCACAAAACATGTCCTTCTTGAAGAACGCCGCCTCGCTCAAGCCGTTGTTTGACAGAGTCCTCGTCCAGAGACTCAAGCCCGCCTCCAAGACCGCTCTGGGGTTGTACATCCCCGAAAAGAACCAGGAAAAGTTGCCTGAAGGCACCGTGATCGCCACCGGCCCTGGTGTCATCAACCCTTCCACTGGCGACGTCATCCCCACCTCGGTCGCTGCCGGCGACAAGGTGTTGTTGCCCTCGTACGGCGGCTCCCCGATCAAGATCGGCGATGAAGAGTACTTGTTGTACACCGACAAGGAGTTGTTGGCCAAGATCGAGTAGACCCTGTATATAATAAGCCAGTAAACAACCCTTAAGAGACCCAGCACTTGTAGGAGCAAAATTTTCTTATTGGTCGTAAACTTGGTGGCTGAAGTCAGTGGCTGGTGCTGACCGCGACCGGTATCCGGTTACAGCAACGGAGTTCAGAATAATGACTGAAAAATTGGTCAATAGCTTTCTGTACAAAATCAGGCAGTATATCTCGTACTTGGTGATATGCTCAAAAAATCGGGGGATGTAACTTTTCATGAATCAGTTGACCTTATAGCAGATATCGTCCTTGCTTAAGTTAGTGAAGTACTAGTTGTGGCGAAGAATCCATCACAATTGCGAACCTGCTTAGATAACAGAATTAAACAACCATCAAGCGAGGGCAATCTAGCAGGATACTAGAAAACTCCAACTTTCAATAGCTACCGCAATCTGCTTCTACTGTTCGCACACATAGTGGAACTCGGGCACTCAAAAATCATGAGGCGGAGCGATTGTTGACGTCAAGCGCTAACTTAAGCTGGCCATACCACGAAGAAGTAGCCATACACCAAGTTTGAAGTGGGCCTAGCTGGTATTCCGGGTGCTATCTGTCAAAAGGGCGTCTGGGGGCTAAGGTGCGGGTGGAGCACCATTCGAGAAGCTAGTAGGGCTCAGGCGAAGTGGCCGTGCTTAGGCGAAGTGGCCATGCTTAGGCGAAGTGGCAAAAAAGGCACCTTCCTGATTCCAGAAACAAATCAAATTGCTTAATAAAACCAGTAGCACGGCTGTTGTCAGCTGTGGATTATGTCAATTAACGTTATCATCATCGCATCATTTGGGGAAGCATACTCCACGCTTATCGTAATTATGGTTGTCAAAAACCAGCTTATAGTCGAATTTCTTTTAGCTTCACGTTTGCCAAGGACCAAATGATGTAAAGGTTTTCCTTGAGAACGGCTTGTTTCCCGCTGATCCGAGTACTTGCATTTCATGAAGATCTTGGAAAATCAGGTTCACTAACGACATTTTCCCGCTTTTCGATTTTGATTAGTCAGGTAGTACAAAAGTTGTCATTAACCGTGTCGACGGCATTGCTTCGCTTCCGGCCTATTGTTTGTGTAACCGCTGATCGCGTACAATAGTTCGGCAATAATGTTCGGCAATGAGCCTAGACACGTCATGGGGATTCCAAAGAAGACAGGGTGTCGACGCCTGGATGGTTCCAGACCCACCGCCCAATCGGTGTACGGTGTACGTGTCACATGGGATTTACGTGTACTTCTAGGATCTATTTTAAGACCTCTCTCTCGTCAGTAGTCTATCTATAGCCCCACGTGAGGCTGATACCGCCTGCCGGTAACGGGAAATCTACGTCCGTCGTATTCCCAGACACACTGACGACTACCGATAGTCGACGGGTGCAGCACAGCCATTCCAGGCGTACCAGCGCCTAAATTATTTATGCCTAATGTACATGGTAGATACGAGCCCTGGTTTTCTGCTTCGCTACCCTTAAAATCAAAGGTTAATTATTACATCCCCCTCTGTAAAATCACCCAGCCGTCATTAATTGTGACCGTGTCATTGTGCAAAGCAATTTCAGCCCACAAAACTAAGATAGTGCCTCGCTATCAGCAGCCACTCACAGCCACTGCCACAGCCTCTCACCCAGCGCCAGCCGTGTCCCTATCTCGTATTCACTGATAGCTTTTCGAGGGGGTGAAGCGGAGGAACGGGGGTGACCCTTCGAGAAACTGCAGCCACTCACAGCCACTGCCACAGCCTCTCACCCAGCGCCAGCCGTGTCCCTATCTCGTATTCACTGATAGCTTTTCGAGGGGGTGAAGCGGAGGAACGGGGGTGACCCTTCGAGAAACTGAATATCTCGTGTAGCTTCTCGTTTGGCGCCCTAGCCTTGGCGGTTGGCTTTTTGAGGGGTTCAGTAAAGAATTCTCGTCTTGGCCCGAGCCGCGGAGATAAAAGGACTCCATATTTGTAATAGCGAGAGGGGGGGTAGTGTAGTAGCGGCATTCGCCGTAGAGCCGGTGGTTTGCTTTCGGTTGGGGGGAAGGCGGTCGTGCGCCAACCAAATTTAACTGATACCGGCGAGTGACACCACATCCACGAATGACGTCGGCAAAAGCAACTGGCACGCCGGGAAAATGACACTCGTTTACAATAAACTGTAGTTCTGACGCGATATGGTTTTATGACTATCACTCGCCTATTGGAGCAAAAATATCTGTGCCTCCCCCCCGTGTATGACATAATCGCGTAATGACCTAATCGAGTAATCGCCCCACCCGGAGCTAGTCACTAGCTATCTCCGGCACGCCCGGTTTCGGTGGAGGCGGTCCGGCGCATGGGAAAATAATCGACCGAGCTGCGGTAGCCGCAGCGGGGCTCCAGGGCTATTTTTACGGGTATCGTAAACGCATCGCCGGCGTCGTCTCGTGTGGGACTGCCCCAAACTGGACTGCCCCAAACTGGTGCTTCTAGCGAATCTTTCTCGGGCCGATACCACCACCCACCTCTCTACTGTCGCCAGTCCATCAGGTCACAATTGTCGCGCGTTCGATTCCTTACGGTTCCAAATTTTCTTTGTGCGGCGCACGTATTGCCACCCTCACTGTCGCCAGCGACCCCACCCCTCATGAGCTCGTTTCTCCAGTACAAGCTCGTGCTCCTTGGCGAGCTGGCGGTGGGCAAGCTGCTGATTGTCCACCGGTTCGTCAAGAACACCTTCGACGACATGCGCGAGCTGACCATCGGCGCCGCCTTCCTCACCCAGCTGGTTACGCTTAGCGACGGCACCACCGTCAAATTCGAGATCTGGGACACCGCCGGTCAGGAGAGATATAAGAGTCTTGCACCGATGTACTACCGCCACCTGAACGCTGCCCTCTGTGTCTATGACGTTACCCTGGCGGCGCTGTTTGAGCGGGCTAAGGACTGGATCGAGGAATTGCACAAACTTGCCCCTAAAGATATCGTGATTGCTCTCGTTGGTAATAAAAACGATTTAGACGGCCAACAGGTGGACCAGGCGACCGTTGAAGAGTACGTGGCAACGCTTCCGGGTCAGGTAATCGTCACTACCTGTTCGGCGAAAACCGGAGGTGGAGTCCAGGAGATCTTCACCGCCATCGCCGAGAAGTTGCCGAAAGAGGCACCGCTGCTGCTGCTGCCGCGCGGCGCCCAGCTGGGGGTCAACTTGGACCGCCGCCCGCAGCCCCAACTGGGTTGCTGCTAGCATTATTTAATGACCACACATTTATGAGGATAAAATTGTAGGCAATTACGAGATCGACTTGATAGGTACCACGGGAATTGATCTGATCACATGCTCTGATCACCTGCTCTGACTACGTATCGGTGGTTATAATCATCGATTCGTGAGGAGTTGTCGCCCTCATTGTCATCAGAGAGTAACACAGTTCTGAACACATGTAGCCAAAGCCATAGTTCGTTGGTAGACAATGAATTTAATTATGCTGACTCTAGACCAATGCCTTGTTACCAATGCTATCGTATAGTGCTTACACCACGATGAAGTCGATTCCTGATGAAGCGTTCTGATTACAGAGACAGGTAACCCTGAGTCGTGGTGATAAACCTTATGAAATGCACACCTCTTATTAAACACTGGTACCCTTACTAGCATCAATTGTCGTTAGCTGGTTCTAGCAACAACAAACACAAACAAACCTCTTATCGATCATTCAATTCCATTATCAATTTTCATTGTCATTAATTGGTTCTAGCAACTACGAAACCTTAACTCTTAATTGGTTCTGGCAACAATTTTCCCACTAATCTAACCCATGTTAATAGTATACAAATGGTTTTAGCAACAACGGTTACCCCAACTTGGCAATGACTGAAACCGCCAGAATCAATCGGTATCCTTCATTACAGTTAGCATCAGCTTAGCAGTCACCACCACTAGTGACAAGTACTATCAAAGTTAGACTTATTTGATTCACCTAAACTGCAAGGTAATGGGTCTGCCAACGCACGTGTCAGCCAAGACTATCATGAAACTTATGATGAAACTACATTAATGTAAAGTTATCAAAGTGTAAATTAGCTAACTAATCTATTCTCTGAAAGTGGCGGTGAACGCTTCCGAGGCGGACTTGGCGTTCTTAGCCTTGGGCAACTTAGCCTTCTTCGATTGCTCGGCGGCGTAGACCTTGGCGTAAGGGTTGAGTCTCAACATCACCTGCTTGTTCTTCAAGGGGTTCTTCTTTTGCACGTGAGTTCTCTTTTGAGTGGGTTGGCCAGCGGGTCTCACCACGGCTTGGATTTCCGACGAGTTGATGATTCTGGCGATGTCGGTGTTGGTGATGATGTTCAGGGGCAACGAGTAGTTGGCCTTGGCCGACTGGGTCGATTCCGAGCCGTAGACGGTGTCCAAGGCTTCGAAGGCGGCCTGGGTCCAGATGACGAATCTACCCAAGTGAGCACCAGGGGCCAATTGCAACAAGCCCAAAGCGGTAACGGGGGCGGTTTCAACACCGGGGACGTTGCGCAAAGCCTTGACAATACCGTTGTCTTGGGCGTAGACGACCAAGGGACCTCTGCGTTGAGTGGTTCTTCTGCCTCTCATCTTACCCTTACCGGCTCTCAACTTCTTCAGCTTGACCACCTTGAGGATGTCCGACCCGGCGCCGACGGCCTTGAGCACGGCGACGGCTTCCTTGGTCTTCTTGACCGACTCAAAGTCGTTGGCGACGATCAAGGGCAATTCCTGCACTTGTTCGACTCTGTGGCCTCTGGCCTGGACCAACGAGGTGACACCGGAGGCGGCGATGGCCGAGGCGGTGGCGTAACGCTTCTCGTTGTGGTTGACGCGCACGTGCCAGCGTCTCCAGATCTTGGTGGGGGCGAACATGTTACCGCCACGGGCCATGTTGGCGCGGGCACCCGAGCCCGAGGCGTGGGTACCACCACCGCCGATTCTGGGAAGACGGGCGACGGCTCTACCGGTACCCCACGACTCCGACGAGCCCTGCTTACCCGCCATGACGTTGACGGCGTAGGCTTGACGCTTGTTCTTGTTGATGCGGGTGAACACCGAGTGGACCACGTCGGCTCTGATGGGAGCGCTGAACACAGCGGGGACGGGCACTTGGGTCAGGGTCTTGTCGCCAGTGACGGAGATGACGGTGGCTTGGGGTCTCGACATTGGTATAGTGATGGAGATGAGTGAAAAGTTTTTTTTAGCTTTTCAGTAACCGCGCGCACCCTGCGCGCGCGCTGAGACTTCCTATACACGTGACTAGGGCCACAACCCTAGCACCCGAACCTCGTATTGGGCCGGAGTCGCGCTCGCGCACATACTTAGCCGGCGATGACGCGCAAACGATGCTGTTCCTTGCATCCGAGTGAGCTGATCAAAACCCTCATGGCCGCTAACGCCGCCGAAAGCGGCGCCCGCTAGCGGTCGCCCCGGAATTCATTCTCCGACAGAAGCGCTATCACCCTGCCGCCGCCAGCAACACTGCTAAAATGCCGTTTTCGTAGAGTATATCCATGAGCGATAATTATAGCGACAGCGGTGGTGGTGGTGTAACCACTGACGTCGTCAACGGGTTCCCGGGGTTGCAGCGCCCTCGCGGCCACGTTTCAGGATTACTAACATGGGCGTCACTCCCGCCTACGCGAAGCACTCGTCAATTGAGTGAGGGTTTAGGGGTGAGCGTAACGTTTGAGGTCTAGCTGACAGGTGAAACAGTGTATCAGATGGCTGATACCTGTAGCCAGCGACGCCCGTTCCAGCATCCGATCTAGACCCTCGCTTCCCCCCCTCTGTCAGACTATCCCCCTAAACCTCTCAGGCTGCTGGCAAGGGCGTTCGGGGGAGGGGCAGCGCACGTGACTGCGTAGAAGGGTGTTATTCCGATTGTTACCCCGACACCGCCGACAACGCCTCTTTTTACCTGGTAAATTCGAAACAGTCCGGTATCATCATGAGAGATCTCCAAAAAATTGGGGGAAGAGGTGTCAGTGACCGCATTAGTGACGAGTTGGTGACCTCGGGGGGGCGCTCGCTCGTCGGCACCGCTGAAGGTGGTGGCGAGTGGGTTGAGCGATGGGAGATAATTTTTCGTTACGAGCCCTAGCATAACTGTGACTTTTACCCACTATTATCTGTGAATCGAGCCCGGGGGCTTCACAATGACGAACGGCGCTATGTACGGGCCATGCTGGGTGGGCCATGCTTGTACGCCCCGCAGATAATAACCTGCACGGGGTACATAGACAGGAATGTGGAGGCAGAACTACGCAGGAACTCAGGCTTCTCGAAGACGTAGGGACCATAAAGCCACCAACCCTCCGCGAAAAAATCACCCTCCCCACCCCTCGATACTACCAAGTTTCCTCTATCCATCATGGCCCTGCGACGACGCCTGGTATCGGGGTACGACCGCCAGCGCCGCCCCCATTCCAAGCTGCGGATGGGGTGTGACAATTGCAAACGCCGCCGAATCAAGTGTTCCGAACAGTTCCCCCAGTGTATCGAGTGCACCCGACACAAGGTGGCGTGTCTGTACTCCCGGATGGCCCCGGAAGACCAGCAGCGCTGGCTCTCGAAGAAGTCTGGCGACCAGCGGGGTTCGTGGTCTGCCGCCGCCACCGACCCCGACCTCGTCCCTCAGGGGGTCTACAGCGACCACTTGGCGTGGATCCCTGTCCAGTATCACTTCCCTGGACTGCTGGGGGCCCCCAGTGGCCCGGCGCTGGTGCCACCGCTGCTGGGTCCCTCGCTTCAAATGGCACAGCCGATGGCGCCCCCGATTCACCACCAGTACGGCTCCAGCCAGTTGCCCCCATTACAATTGCCCACCAGCTCTCCGTTGGCGCTTCCCACGGCGCCATCATCGCTTTCAGAGGCACTGGCATCGTTCTACCACCAACAAGGCCCCGTGCCCTTTCCCTTGTCTCTGGCGCCATCCTTAGGCAGTCAGGGAAGCCAGGGACTCCCCCATATGGTGCTGGGCCAGTCTCCCATTGGCCAATCGTTGTCTGGCTATCTGAACGTGGTGCTGGGCTACGGCGATATCGACGATCACCGCGTTTGACTATCCCCGGCCTACCCTGCTCCCCCACCACCAGGCCATCCACCTCAATCTAGGGAGCTAAGGGCGGCCCTGAATGCCAACGACGAGGCGGACCCCAAACCTACCTCACCTAAAGCAAAACGACCATCACCACCATCAGACCAACACAGCGAGCATTTTCATTAACTACAAGAGCTGCAATTCAACCACTAAGGGCAACATTTTCAACAATGTCTGACCTATCATGTCCTCATCCATCAACAGATAGGGGGTATGCGAACATATCATCAGTATTACGGCAAAATTTCAGAGAAGTGCCACTTCAGCAACTTGTAATGTGATGTGATAATCACGATGTTATCACAGTAAACACTATCGTGGCTTGACACTGTAATACAATTACTGATTCGACTACTCCATCTTAGTGTACTCTCTACCATTGATTGTCCTATCTTCATCACAATTCTAATATTTACCACTAGTGACCAGCGCCTCCGTCATGTGTCTCTTCCACAGGTATCGGGGCCTATCGTAAATTACCCTGGAAACAATAGGCACGGCAATACACGTTGGCGACCCTAGTGACGCCACCTCCCTCGTCCCTCGCGATAATTGTTGACGAAAGTGTAATTGCCCTCTGCTCTTCTAGCTTCCTAAACCGGCGCGTACCCATCATGGGCCACTCCCTCGTGGTTCCCACAGCCATAACCCGCAGCCCTCACGCGTCAGCATCCCGCTTCACCCCCAAGGTGAAATTGCCGACGTCAGCGGTAATCACTCAGGGCTCGCTGCCGATTTAGGAGTATTACTGATTGAATATAAAAAATAATACTTACATGACAGCTATGCGGCACCTATGCAGTGACACAGACAGCAAGCTACCACTGACTACGACGCTCGAGCAACCCGGCGGCGCCCGTGTTTGCGTTATCGCCCTTCCCTCAACCGCGGCGTGATCTCCGAGAGAGTATCTCTTTGCGGGCTGGTGGCCGATCGCTCACTTCACGGGGCTGCTGACGTCATCGACCGCCACACCACTACCAAAAGGTGTGGGTGCAAACAGGAAAAAAATATGGGTGGGACACACTCACCCGTCAAGTGTGAGCTGAGAGTGAGCCTCGCCAAACCACTTACG
This sequence comes from Diutina mesorugosa, assembly GCA_030674695.1. Lineage (NCBI taxonomy): Eukaryota > Fungi > Ascomycota > Pichiomycetes > Serinales > Debaryomycetaceae > Diutina > Diutina mesorugosa. The sequence continues at coordinate 40,684 of JAKUAI010000038.1, forward strand.
GCTGCTGGTGGCACTCTTCGTTAGCGTCTTGTTCGCATTCGTATCTGCCGCCGAATCCGTGGGCCATTGCATCTTGTGCCTCGACCCTGGCCCCGAAAACGAGACGGTGACACGCATCGAAGCTTAGTGAGGGGTTGGGGCAAAGTCAATGGTTTTTCCACGCCAATCCCTAGTAAATTGTGCTCTGAACGTGTTAATAGCTAGCCAAAGCCCCAAGCCATTGACAATAAGCCCCCATGGCCCTCCCTTGGCCACTGATCTTCGGGATCTGCGAGATCGCTGGCCGGTGCTGCTTACGCTAAATGCGAGGTGCGGGGGTTCGCTGCCGGCGAGAGGCTTTGTGCGCCGTAAGCTTTGGGGGCTATGCACGGGGCCCCACCGCGCCACAGAAGCAAAAGACCTTAAACCCGTCGTCGTCCGCTTTTTCTGAGACATGGCGGCTGCGGGCACCAGAAAGCTTTAGTAGCCGATAGATTGGAAATATTATAGGCCAACTTAACCATAAGATAACGTATCCGTATTTAGCTTAACGAAAAGATAGCTCCATCACATAAGCTTTGCGAATGGCGGTAAATTGCATTTGATGCTTAAGAATTGGCGGTGACCTCTCCGACTTCCCACAAAGAGTGGGAGGGCTGAATATACCAGGAGCCACGCTCGCAACGCTCTCCTCCACACCACCCACGGGGTTATTTCGTCATTAACTCCCTTGCAGCCAGAATCGAGCAGGGACCCTCTCCGCTAGCGGAGCCGCAAAGAGCAAATGTTGCGTTTGGGGCATACAAAATTGCGCTTTCCAAGGGCAATAATGTCGTAACTACAACGGGAAGACGGGGAGGAAACGGCGGCAGCGACCGCGGCAAACAGAAGAATAAGCTTTCGCCAACTGTGGCCGTGTTGTACCCGAGAGCCCCTGAGCGATTTCTGGGGGTGGGTTTCGGGGTTGTCCCTAGTAGTGTTTGGAGTCGGTGGTGGTTTCTTTGCAGCATGGGTGTTTCTCTAGTGTACGACATTTTTCAGGGGAACGTGGTGTCTCGTTAGCCGTGCCAACTGAAATTTACTTATCAAGAGGTAGGCTTAGCGCATCTCTATCCCCTTGCGCTGCTTTGCCCGGGCCGAGGGGCAGGTCCAGCAAAGGAATGACTGCCCGCGCAAATGCGTTCTTCACGACCGTGACCGGTAACGGCTTTTTAGAAACCAAGAAACCACGGGGGTTGCCAAGCCGCCGGTGATTAAACGGTGTAACCCATAGTGCTAGTAGCCTACCACCCTCGATTGGGCACATACACTCACTGTTTACTATCTATCTCTCCACCAATTCCTTTGCCGTGCACTAAGGCACCAGCGCTGTTTGGCTTCGCTTGCCTACCCCACATTCGCCAGCGACTGCTGTACATCGGCAGAGTTTCTCAAGATGTCGGCCGACATTATGTCATTCAACGAATTAGCCGACCTGTTGGCCAAGTTATATAAGTACCATTGTGTCCCCGTCTCCTGCTGGCAAGCCGTCCACTCCTTTGAATGCCCACTACATTTCAACGTCCAAAAGAAGCTGAAGCCACTAAAGCTCCCACAGCCACCAAAGCCATCAAGCACCGCAAGTCCCACAAAAAGCTGAGACTCGGCTGCGACAATTGCAAGCAACGCCGTATCAAATGCGACGAACTGTTCCCCCAGTGCCTGCGGTGCACCGTCCACAAGGTCCAGTGCAGTTACCAGCGTCTATCTCACCAGGAGAAGCGGTACTTTCTTCGGGAAAAATACTACTTGCCGTTAACTCCCGACCCTGACGATGAAACCGACACAGGTGAAGACTACCCTGAACCGTCCAGTACCTCCAGTTTGCCCGTGGCGCTGTTGTTTAGCCACTGTGCCTCGAGTCCCTCTGCTACCGACGATCTCGACGATATCGCCTGGGACCAGCTCTGCGCCCCTCTCCCCGGCAATTAACCCGCTTGGCCGGACCAATCATTCCATTCTGATGTATAGCAGCATTGTCAGTGTAATGTAACTGATCCTCGGCATATTTGTCACCATTTATAGCAAAATTAGCGCACCCCCCTTGACGAAGCCTTGTGTGGAATTGAAGACTTTGAGTAGATGTTTCACATTCCATCAGATCATGAACACTTGCCAGATGAACGATTGCCAAAATGACCTGGAAGCCATCGGTCTGCTGGTTGTCGCCCATACCTGCCGTTTTGCTGCCTGTTTACGTCGGCGCCATCGCCTGCCGTTTTTGGCAAGATATATTACCTCGTCTAATAGTTTCCCCCGTATTCCTTCAAAAATACTCTCCCAACAATTAACGGAAGCACCACAGCTGCAATAACATCAGAACCACCCACTTCCTAAATTACGGCACCGATCGTGGAGCCCCATGAATTGTGAGCGTGAGTTTCACGCACCTTCAGCGACGTCACGATTTAGATCATGATTCATCGAAGTATATCCGGCTATAGCAGCATTCCCCATTATCGGAATTATCATGTGTGTACGGTAAAGGCAAATAATAGTACAGCCTCGGCAGGTATATTTCTTGATGCAAGGCAATAACAACACAACAGTCTCGGCTGATGAAAGCCCTATATGGCCATTTCGAAGCAAATTGCAAATAGCTTTGGCAGAAGCGCTTTAGATGTGCCACCCCCGCGTTGTCTCCGCTTCGAGGTAAGCCTCATTCGCGGCTATCATTGCAGTAAACCACTATCTTACACCAATAGGCTGCTTAGTAGTTCTATTAGTCTAGTCTAGTCCTCACGGGCGGAATTTTCCGAGAGCATTTCAGGTTCACTTCGCCTTGGTAAATGCCACAAACGCTATTGTCCCCCCATCGTATGCCACGGTTCCGGCGACCACATATATGCCGCAGGAAGATCTCGAGCCCAGTTATAAAGTGATCACCACTTGTGTTAGCCCCTTGAGCTGATTGGCATTCATTGTTTGCTAAATTGGTTTTACCTTGTTTGTTGCCGCTAATCGCCGAGGCTGGAAAATCCCCGCTGAAAATCACTCACTGGCCCCACGCCACCGAGAAATAATTTGCCGCCGAAATTCGCCGCATGAACCCCGAGCACTGGCCAATAGTCTGCCCGCATTATCGCTGCATCGGCCGCATACTCCCCCAACCCTCACAAAGTGCCTGTCTAATCAAGAAGTGCAATAAGGTACTTGATTAAGTCAAGCGTACCTTGCCCGCCCGAAACTCAGCGGTAAACCCCAGACGGTTGCGGTGCCTGGAAAAGGTCTGTTATTAAAGATTAATAAGCCGTATAACTTCCTCCCTTAGTCGTCGATTACGATCGAGGACTTAGTAGCCGCTTAATCATGGCTGAGACAGGCCGGGGGCGATCGCTGTCCCATTACCTCACACGCTAGCAGTAACCCGGCGCATGTGAGGGACCCCTCTTGGGTTATTGCGAGCCCGCAGGGTCCGCAGCGACGTATTATCTCACGTCAACGCACCCTCACTTATTTACAGAGTAAACGCTACGCTAGCTAGACCATAGGTGTTTGATTGCTGAAATTATTGTCTTTTTCCTGTAGTGGGCACCTGCCGGTAGTAACACCAAAAAATCCCGGGATCGGTGTCACGCTGCCCGATAACCTGCAATGCGCCGGAGTTCCATTGGTGCTCACGCTGGAGAAGCCGCTTCCACAGAGCATAGGCCACCCCCAGATGCCGGACGAATACGACGCCGCCCACGAGATATTTGTTTGCGCCTACAACCGGGCGTATATACCGCCAGCTACCCCCCCGCGTCCTGAGTCCTCTGTCCACGTCGTCAGTGCCAATGCCAGATGCCACGAAAGGGGTACCGCAACAAGCTGGGGTTCCGACGAAAGTCCCATAAAAAGCTGAGGCTCGGGTGTGCCACGTGTAAGCGCCGCCGCATCAAGTGCCTGGAGGAGTTGCCCCAGTGTGAGGAGTGTGTCAAGCTCGGCGAGCACTGTGACTACTTGGACTACACCCCGCAACAGCTCGACCGGCTCAGGAGGGCAAAGCTCCAGCAGGGGTCGGAGCTGGACGACGACGACAAGTCGCGGTCCTACGCCGTCAAGTGGCAGGCGACTCCAAATAAACATGCCCCCACAACTAATTCCGTGACCACTATCGCCAATGCCGTGGCCCCGCCGCGACAGGCGTACGAGGACATCCCCTACCCGGAATTCCACGATATTCTGGGGTTTGGAGACATGTCGCTGATGATGCCACTGACAGCCCTACCACCAGGCCAATTACCTTTACCGGCGTATAATAGCACTTTACCGCTCGCGGCCTCGGCCATTCCCGGCACCATCCCTCCACTGGGGCCAATGGGGGGCACGACGTACTCCTCTTACTACGAGTTTGACCCTCAGCAACCGCTTCCACAACTGCTACCTCCGCATAGTCTCCCTCAGCCACCGCCGTTGGCCTCGACCCTCCCTCCGCAGACCCTCTCAAACTCTAATGAGACGAGCCACGAGCCCCCACCAAACTCCATACCTCCACCCACTCAAATGGTTCCGCCAATGCCACCGATGGCCGCACCAATGGCCCAGCCGCCTCCCATCGCCCACGACCCCTTAAAGTGTACAATACTCGACTGCTACCTTTGCCAACACCAGTACCCGCCGACGTAGGCGGTAGTCTTGCACACACTAGATCATAGCATACGCACAATATACAACCAGTTAGTAATAGATCAGCTTCATTGTTAACAGATAAGACATCACCGGCGACAAATTTACGGTTTATCGTCATTTTTATCACAAATGCGAGGAAATGCTAGCAGAAAGACCCAGCACCCTGGTCAATTGTGGTGATGATCAAAACGACCTTGACCCCTGGGGGAATATTGTTATGTCTGATGTACCTATATCTCGTCGATTGCAATAACATGCCATGAGTCACCCCCACAACAGATGAGGCTCCGCCGTACACGTCACACCATACCCGTAAATCATCTTCCAGACATTAAATCGATGCATTGACAAACAATAGCGGAGCAAAAGCTGACAAAAATATTTATCAATGGTCACTGTTACGCGAAAAATAATCGTATATCGCCAAGCCCCGGACCAGTGGAATCACACATAAAACCACGTAATTCGACTGTGACTAATGGCTTACCCCTGTATTAGCTAAAATGACTACTTTCGCTTGCGGTTACCCGATCGAGAGGGCGGTAGTCTCATGCCTGATCGGAACGATTGTCGGGGTTCAGCCCCACCCCCTGCAAGAAAAAGCCCCGATCCGGCATTAGACAATAACGGGCCGGCTCATGTGTAGTGTCGGCTCCAAATCTCGTGCCGTAGAGGCGAAGCCCACTGTCGGCGTGGGGCAGTGCCAGTGGTCGATACACGGGTTAGCTGGGACTATCAGATGGTAGTTGTCCACCACTGGTTAGTATCGGTATTACTAAGCTCGTTATTAGTCATTTTTGTCGCCAAAGTCAGGGATTTTTTCGTCCCCGTCCGTCCCGTTTACGGGCCGGTCGTATGAGCCCCGGGGAATAAAGCCGGACACAGCCCCCGCGGTCATCCCGGGGGCACGGCTGCACGGCCTCGGCTTAGACACCCCGTAGTTTATATACGAATGGATATACGGAATCCCACGACAGTTATTCCCATTGAATTATATTCATTCCTTTCCGTCTGAGCCATGTCGTCGCCGCCGAAAGCCAAAGTCCGCAAACCGCACCGCAAGCTGAGACTCGGGTGCCTGACGTGCAAAGCCCGCAAGATCAAGTGCCTGGAGACGATGCCCAAGTGCCACCAATGTATGAAGTCCGGTAGGCGGTGTGGGTTCGAGGATATGGACGAGGAAACCAAAGCTAATCACCGAGCGGCGCAGAGACTCAACGAGGCGATTGCTAACTCTAGGGTAGATGTCAGCCCTAAGGAAAATGGTCAATCGGTCAATACCAAAGATACTGTTAATGGTGGTGGTGGTGGTGGGACCGAAAAACCGTCAATTCTGGTAGATACAGGCTCACTGCGAGTAAACACGTTATTCACCCAAATGTCACCGAATTTAACACCACTGCAACTGGAAACAAGCCATCTTAGCCCCTGGATCGATACCCAGGAATTCTACTCGAGTGACCGGCTGCCTACCAGTCAAAATGGTAGTCAACACGGTAGCTATACTGGCAGTCAAACTGATAGCCAATTGGTGCTGCCGGTGAGTCCCATGATTACAAACGATGATGATGAGATAATCAAGTACTTTGAGAGCGAATGGCTGCGACTAGCTCCGCCAAATCCCTCTCAAAACAGGTACGCCGACTACACCGGCTACAACTCCTATAACTAATAGCCTACCAGTGTGCTGGTAAATTCGCTTAACCGGTCGTGGCCTCGCTTACTCCATAATCAAGGCTTTTGACCCACAAACGGCTTAACGGTTCCCTCTTAGACATTCCCTAGTTGTCCGATGTTTCTTCCCTGTTTCGGTTGAGAGCGTTGGGACGATAAGGGGGCTCTGTTATTGGTGCGACACTGAGGGGAAGCTGTACACAGGAATAGTCACCAACGCTGCCTAACCGGCGACGAGTCTGGGGATGCTCATTGGACAACGACACCCGGGCCCCGCTAACATTAATCGATTACTCCATTTCCCCGATGGCCAAAGTAGCGAGGTGTACTCCCCGACTTGCAGACTCCACCCTCCCAACTGGGACAAGCGAGCCAGCCACGCCCTCACCAACGCCCAGTCCAGGGGCAAGCCTACTAACGATTCTCAATATTGAAATAAGCTTTTGAGATACGACAAACCTACGATATAGTCGATCCTTTCGTATGAGGCGTACATCACAAAGAGAAGTGGCTGCCAAATTAACAGGGAGAGAAGCTCAGGTGGTGGGTGTTTATCAACGGCTGGGGTGAGAATTTTTCCCGAACGTGCTCTCCCCCTTTTTTCTGTAGCTGAGTCACCCGGGGATAGCGCTGGCGCGACCCCCGGGGCGACGGGGTCATTGCTTCGTGCAGTGGTTCCGCAGGTACTTTCTAATATATGCAGGATGATCTTCATCGGGGTGACACCTCAGGTGACTTATACTAGTGGCAGGCGGTCGGCGGCGTGCAAGACGGGCGCAGCGCCCCGGGCCTACTCCAGCCGTCCCAACGCCCCTCACGTAGAATTGCGTTATAGGTAACAACGATACATCGCCGTAACCAGGTGTATCCGCCGTTACGATTGCCAAGATCCCTGGGTGCATCGACTCCCAGAATTTTGTTGGCAACCAGGGACGATCGAATAGTATCACTTTTGGAGGAGACACCTTTCGAACCTGGGCGCCCTGCATGTGCTTTCTCTCGGGGTCGCTCGGAGCTGTTCGGAGCATGTTTTTCCCAATGATTTTCTTCTTTCCGCCGTCCCGCCTCTGGCAGACAAAAACCCCAGCCGCTCGCTTCTCCACAGAAAAAAAAGAAAAACTCTCTATCACTTTCAAAAGGGTATACCCCAAAACCAGTGCCAAAGATAAATAGCAAAACCACTTCCAAAAGCAGTTCGAATACCCCAGGCCGATATTTGGTACCCCAATGGTTGCCAAAACTGCCAGAAACCGGCACCGCCGGAAGCACAACAAGCTGAGATTTGGATGCTTCGAATGCAAGAGACGACATGTCAAGTGCTGCGAATCCACTCCCCGCTGCAAAAACTGTGTCAAAAATAGAACGAAATGCTGCTACCCACCGGACAAGCCACAATCGGAGCCAGAAGCGGAGTTGCCAGGTGAGGAAGCTCCAGAAGTGGTGGTGCCCGAGAAACTAGTCGTCGCACTGATGCTCCAACATCAGGTCAAACTGCTATTCCCAACCACACCTGCGCTGGCGTCGCAATCCGAGCCCCGACCGGCTATCAAGCGCTCGCGTTCGGACAGCGACGTCGATCAGGTGTCGCCCAAGCGCCCTCACTTGGACACTACTGAGAGCTTGCCGTTGCCAAGTGGCATTGATGACCTCGAGTTCGATTCCGCAAGCGCGCATTTACAAATACCCGACAACATGCAGGAACAACTGTCGGGGTTATTTGAATGGCAAAAACAGCGTCAGTCGCCGCCGGCGCCGTCGCTGACGCCCCGAATCAACCCCGTTGACTATGGGAGAATTCCACTTTCGCAATTATTGGCCATGGGTCTCGTTGATTACCAACAAAACACTGACCAGGCTCTGATGTCGCCGGTGCCCCGTAGTGGCCACCACCAGGCCCAGGAAAGCCTTAATGCCATCATTATCAACCGCATTGTCCACCTTGAAAACACCGTGGCCCAAATCGGCATCGTGTCTCCTGACACTAGCATCGCATCTATTGCACCCAGCATGGCGTACCCTTCACACACGCTCCCTCCCACGAACCCGGCGCCGGCGCCAATTCACAATGAAGCATTGATCTATCACTACCACGCCCCGTCTGCGATTCCCATGACGCCGCACCAGCTGTTCTTGACCATGGCGCCGTCGCAGATGCAATCGCTCACGTCCCCTGACGGGCTGTTGAAAGCGCTGGCGGTGCTCGAGGCGCTGTTGGCGCTCCTGCCGCCATTGATGGCGCCCACCAACTCAATCCTCGTGTCATCGTTCCCTCAAATGGGGCAATCGACGCCTCTGGCGGCGATGTCGCTCGACCAATTCTGATTCATTTCGATGGCAGTTTGAGGCGGAAATTCTGGCCATCATCTCCAAATTCAATACCCCTTCTCTTATCTCTTTTTCATTCATCTTTTGGCGCTTATCAATTGAGTGGTCTCATTTTTTTGTATCAACCCGGGTGATTTTTATAGACCACACAGAGAAACTTTCTTAGTAATAATAATAAGGAAGCAAATCAAACAGACGCTTAACGAGGGGATAGTAGTATGAGGAAGGGTCATGCTTTGGCAATGGGGGCTGGCGTGGACGGATGTGTTGTGGGCTTGTTGGTGATTTCGTTGGTGCACATTCACCGTGGGCGTTGTTGTTTTTATCAGAAAATGGGTGCCAAAAGCGTGTATCAGCCCATCACCATCACTAAATGTTTCGAACTTGTTTCAGAGTTGTTTCACTAGTTGTTTCACTAGTTGTTTCAGTATTGGTTTCAGCCAAGACTTGAGTAGGACGAGATCAGAAAACGTCACCTAATTCAAATTGATCGAAACAATAACATTGTTAAGGTAATGATAATCAATTCAAGTCAACAAGCGATCAAATCAACACAGTACTCTCTGTTGATCCCCATATACTAACTTCGAATAATTAACATTGTGGTAGTGGATCTTTGGCCTCGTTTTTGTGGCCCCTCCTCGCAAAACTCAATGGCGTCCACTATACCGCCTAAATTGAAGCTAAGTCCCCTAGGTATCATCCGGTACAATTAGTGAAGCAAATAGGGAATCGAATATTGATCTGATCGACCTCGCTGGGATACGAACTGGTGATCACATACGCCGTAAGCGACCCATAACGGTTGTTTACTAATGTTGCGAAAACCCAAACACACGCAGTGGCGGCTATCCAAATTAGGTTATTAATCGCTTACAAATACCAAAAATGTTACCCAGCATCGATTTGCTGACTCCAATTGTTAATATTCCCTTGTTAATGCTATTTGAGCGGTGCCTGGACCTTACGAGGGGAATCTCGAGGGGCGCATATTGGGTCGTCATTGTTTACGGCGCACCAAGGTTTTGGGGCCGAGTCGCACCAATGGGCGGGCCTGCAGACGCTCAGCAGGGCGGCCCCACTTAGCGCCCGGTAGGCGCTCCTCTCGAACCTAGTTTCGCCCCCCACACCCTTCAGCCTCTCGCTAACCCCGATACCGGAAACTTCTACAACCGGATATATCATCCGAATGCGGTTGTTTGTCGACGTCGCCGACTTTTCGCCGGTGTCGGCGCTCACGCCCACCGCCGCATCGGGCGCCCGCGGTCTCGCCCCCGGCGCCGCTCTATCCGCTGTGGTATTTTAGTTTGAACAAGGCGGGAATCTACACAGAACTCGGTGCAGGGCGCTTGTGTTTAAGCAGATGAGCGATCAGCCGCTATTTACGCCCATAACATTCCCCTGAGGCCATAATTGCCGTTGGAAAACACGTTGGAAAACAATCAGCATTCGACGAGTGTGCCTGTCCTTGGCCTCACGCTTACCCCACGTTTGTCCCACGCGTTAAATCCCAAGCCGCTTGGTCTCCAGTGTTCTCCAGTAATCTCGAGAGGAAAGCGATCACGGAGCTCCAACGCGCCTGCGCTCTACTTTCCAACGGGAGCTTCACTCCTCGAGGCTCGCCACCGACTTCCTGGGGTTGCCCTAGCCCTAGTCACGTCGCTCTCTCAGTGTCCGTTACCCTTGCCTTCCTTCGAGTTTGGATCAAAACCTGGGCGCGATGATGTCGCCCCCTCGAGCCCAGCGCAAGCGCCACCGCAACTCCCGCCTCGGGTGTGACACTTGTAAGCGCCGCAAGGTCAAGTGCCTGGAGGACTTGCCCCAGTGCAAGAACTGCGTCAAGTACAAGGTCAAATGTGACTATTTGGATAAGCGCCCTGAAGAGCTCGAGGCGATCCGATATAAGGCGATGATGGAGGCGCGGTACGAGGCGCTGGCGCCACAACGGGCGCCGGCAACACTACATCAACCAGCGATAGCGCTCGCCCCCGGCGCTGGTGCCCCGCTTCCCGCAGTTGTCCCGCCGCCACCGTCAGCAGCCATTGTGGCGCCTCCCTCGGCGCCATCAGCGCCATCAGCGGGGGCAGTGGGGGCAGCCGCCGCCGCCACCGCCCCGCTGGTCTACCTCCCGCTGTTTCTGATGCCGCAAGACCCGTTTGTGCCCCAGCCGCAACAACTATACCCACAAATCTACTATATGAACCCGATGACGCTGTTTGCGCTGATGCCACTCACCTCGCTGTTCCCGGCGCCGGGAGCACCCCCTCCCGAGCCGCCGCCACCAGCAAAATTGCCTACAACCACGCCCGCACCAGCGCCGGAAGTTGTGCCAGCATCAGTGCCAGAAGTACCGGCACTACCACCACCACCGCCAGGGGTTCCAAAACCCTCAGGCCCACCTAAGCTCCACCGCAACAAACTCCCCAGCAGCACCTACCTTCGCACTACGCTTGATGCGCTTGAGTATCGACGCCGCCGCGACGACAATCAGGGGTTTTTTGACGCGATGCTTTTACTGGCGTACGACGGTGACCGCCGCGCGTGGACGGCGGCGCTTGAACTCGGCCGCTACGTCGTCAGTTTGAAGCTACGGTCGTAATTACCATTTCGACGTTTCCAGTTAATTGGTGTCGTCGACAGTGAGTAGAGACATGGGGAATGTTGATGGCTCCAGTTACGAGCCCTGCTAGTTGAACCAGAGGTGGTGTGCGTTAAGATAAAGACAACACAACACAGCATCCCAATGCCACCATGTGCGTCGACTGGCGTCGACTAATGGCACAAAATGAGCACTAATAATAATATCAATATTATCAACAGAGACTATTTTTTGCATGCGATACTCACGCACATTCCTGTTGACCCTAGGCCTCAAGGCCCCCCAGGAGGTCGACCTGAATATGCCCTCATTCCAACCCCTATTTCATTCACTGTACCTCCTAACTTAATATATGAAACACGGATTAGTCTCAGGTCAAATCAGCTAGTACTTGCCATCGTCTGATGTAGTACTTTTTGTCGGCAGCCATTTAGGTAGTGGGCACCAAAAACTCGAAAAACTCTAAACTGTTACCATAAAGCCGCGGGTTACTTGTAAACGACACAAACGTAACTGCCGTTCCCAAACTGTAAAATTGAGGGGGTCTAGACTCAGGGAGCATAACAAGCGAATTTCGCAGCTCACTAATAAGCTATTGCTAAGTGGTTACTGCTGAATGATCAGTGTTTCCCCACTAATCTCTCCAGCACCACTAAACCCACCGTACATAAACACCGGTCCCACAGCGCATATAGTCGCTCGCATTCACCAGTAAAACGTTATGCCGGCAGGTCTAGCTTCTGCTGGAAGGGCTAAACGTGTTGGTCCAACCAATGCCCAGTTAATGAGCCGTCGAATTGTAGGGCAATTTCACACGATCAACCTTGTGATAACCGATATGGTAAACTCACATCACAACTACAATTGCCAAAGGATCAGGCACAAACTACCAAAAATTCGGGTACAAAAATCATGTGCATGGCAAAAAAAAGTAGAGAACATCACAAAAATACACTTCGAAAGAGTATTTAGGTTTCAACCGTTTCGAGAATCAGAGTGTCAGAGTAATAAAGGCGAGAGAAATCGAAGAAAAACGGTAAGGTTTAGCCTTTGTGTATTTGAGTAAGTAGGTGTCTGTATTGTTGTTTGATTTTGTCTCCTCATTGAGGAATAATGCAATTTGATGGTATTGGTGTAAGGATGGCAACCTGCTACTTTTGTGACCGCACGCGTTTGAACGAGATCCCTTTGAAAGTGTTGGAATCGTCCTCGGGTAAAGGCGGCACCGCCGTCTTCGTCTTGCGGAGCAGCGGCTTATTGCCGATATTGCCTGAGCTCTTCAGCTTACGCAACCCAAACGCCAGCCGCAACGAGTCATTCAGCGTCAGCCGCTGGCGCGGTTTCGCCAGCCCGCTACCTGATGATGCCAGTGGTGCTGGTGGCGCCGCATCACCATATAGCAGAGTGCGGCTGCTAGAGTTGTGGATGCGTACCAGCAGCAACGGCGTTCCCAGCACTTTACGCCGTGGCGGCAGCATCAGCTGGACCACAGCATTTTGCGCTGCCGTGACTGCGGCCTCGGGGATCGGTTTATCGAAGGTTAATTGACTTAGGAAGCCAAACCCGTCGGGAGGTGGTCGCGGCTGGCCCCCCAGAAGTCTCCGGCGGGGCAGCATCATCGTCGCTGGCAGCTCCAGTATATACAGCTGGGGCAGCGCCGAGTCGAGGCCGGTGTCGCCGCTCAGTTTGCGCACCAGCGGCGATATTGTTATCAGTTTCAACAGCGGCGGCGGCTTGGCGAACGTCGGCGCCGGCGCCATCTGCCCTCCTGGCACCATTTGCGCCAATTGCGCCATTTGAACTCCTGGCGGTTCTGTCAGTGCTCCCAGCAGCGTAGTCACGATCAGCGGCGCCACCAGCAGCCCCACGATCAGCAGCAGTCGCAGCGCCCCGTTCAGCGCCAGCGTTGCCGCCAGCACCACCAGGGCATTTCCAGGGCGTACAGCGGTCACCGTGCTCAGGCGCTTGCGCAAATTGAGCGGGCGCAGATCGCGATCGTGGCGGTCGGTGCCTCTATCGCCAGAAGGTAGCAGCAGCGAGTGGGCGCGAGTGGTCAGGTTTGTGCGCTTCTGCTTGGACACAGAAATGATGGGTGAGAGCAATACTCTGTTCTCTGTCGGCAGCAGTTGTGGAGTGTGAGGGGCGGCGCCGATTACTGCTGGTGGCGGCGCTATCGGCTCCGCTATCAGAAGCGTCAGCCGCAGCTTCAGCTGGGAGTAGCCATCGAGTGCCCGCTGTCTGAACGTATCGTGCTTCATCTTCTCGTAATGCTGGCCCAGCTCGAACGTCGGCAAGTACTCGGTGGCGACGACGCCGCGATGGTTGCGCATCTGCTCCACGTACTTCAAAGCTTGTTCGCCCTCAGGCAGAGTGCGGGCGATAAACCTTAAGAGCACCTCGACACAGTCGTCGCGCTCGTATTGGAAGCAGAGGTGGAGCACCGAGTCGCCGTGGCCGTCGCGGGCGCTGTAGTCGGCGCCCCACTCGAGCAAGAGGCGCATCCCCTGGGCGAACCCGTGGACGCAGCAGTAGTGGAGCGGCGTCCGCTGGTGCTCGCCGCCGGCCAGATTGACCCACCGGGGGTCGGAAAACTCCTGGAGAAGGTAATTGAGCACCTGTAGATGGTGATTTATCGTCAGCACGTGTAAAGGAGATACGCCGTCAAGCAGCACGAGGTCGAGCCTCAGGAAGTAGTCGGCTAACGTGCCGTGGGAGCGGGTGACAAACAGCACCAAGTAGAACACCACGAGGTAGTGGCCATGGAACAGTGCGTAGTGGAGGTTGGTCCACCCCTGGTGCTGCGGGTTCGGGTTGAGCCACAAGTCCGGGAACCGGTGGAGAAGCCGCTTGACGTTGTCGAGGTTGCCCTCGACCACCGCCCGGCGAAGCCTGAGCCCCGGATCAAGCATACTCGGCGGAGGTTGGCTCGAAGCAAGCGGGGCGCGACTTCGGGTGCGCGCGGCGCGAGAGGCGCGGCCACCGGCGGGCTAAGCACAGAAAGAATGGGGCCTATTTAACAACGAAAAAGACCAATCAATCAAAGTTTGTTGACCGTAGGGGGTATAATCGAGGCTGGTGATGACAGTGGTACTTTTGGTTTTGAGTTTTGGGTCCTGGATCGGTGCTGAGGTCGGGGAGATGGCTGTATGAGCGATTACCAGGCCATAATCACTCAGCGCTGGACCATGGTAGCCCTAAATTAGACCACAATCACCGTATACCTTCATTTGGTCATCATAAGTTGAGCGGGCGCTGGGTAAATTCTCAAAGAACCAGCCATTTCTAGAGTAGCATGCTGACGCTACTCTCTTCTTTTGTTGATGGCGCTACAAATTTGGTCGCCGCGAGCTGCGACAGACCCACCGTGGCGACCACTGTTTCAAACCACGAGAATCACCACATCCAACACTATACTTGAAACCTTCGTATTACCTCCTGTAGCAAAAATTATTTGATGTATACTGGCAATTAGAATATTTTCTGAAAGTGTCAGTGGTTCTTTGAGAGAATTAACGATGATGGTGTCATGTAATGTCACACGAATTGGTCTCCCCCACCTTAGCGGTTTCACCAGCTCTATACACCTTATACAACTATATACAGGGCGCTAGACATTCGTCGGCGGTTTGTGATTTTCTCCGGGGACTGGCATTCTGCCTGCGGTAATGCAGGGGGACTAAAGAAAAGGAGACAGGCTACAGGGGGTGTGCACTGTCTGAATACCCCCGAACACCGTCCCCGATACGACCCCCTCGTATAGACACATCATCATAGTACTCTAACTGTATTTGACCCTGTCCCCTCATGAAATTAAGCGCCATTTACGATTCGCTGAGATGATCGGAATGACGCCGGCTTCACAAGCATATTGCATTTGCCGGAGAACAACCACCTTACTCCGGATATTATTCCTTTATCAGTGGAAAAAAGCCTTAGTCCGGATTATTTTTCTTCGGGTTCGTTTTTCCGGCGGCAGACGTCGGCAGGGATTTTGACACCGCTGCACGCATTTGTGATTCATACCTCGTATTCTATTGTTCCGAGCATGTAGAATAATTATTCTGGGGGCCAGAGAAAATAGACTTGCCCGGAAAAACTCGGAACTTTCTAGTGGCTCGGCGGATAAACCCGACCACGACCAACCCATTAAAATATCTACCTACCACCCAAAACCAGCCAAACTCCGGACAAAACCTGCAGAAGTCAATAAAACTAAGTAACAACCAGTATTTTCGATGTAGGCGATATTCGCCGAAAACAATATTGGCCGGTACCGGCGTTCCGATGGTCCCGAAGATCTTCCCCTAAATCCTCTAGAATCGTTTATTGGAAATGTTTCTGAATATATTTAGAGTGCAAAAAGCCATTGTAAGTGGTAATACTACCGAATTTACTTCTTCTTGCTGGGGTCGACCTCGCCGAAGGCACACTCTCTCAACTGGGCCAATTCGTGCTTGCACGGGTCCACGCGGGAGTTGTGCATTCTCAAACAGCCGTCGTAGGCCTGGAGCTTGCCGGCACACACCAGCTGGATCCGCTGCATCAGCGGGACCTCGCTTTTGATGCACTTGGCCAACGCCATTTGCTGGAAATCGCAGTTGGTGTCGGGCTTCAGCATGCACTTGTGGAACTCGAGAAATTGAGCCGGACACCACCGCAGGATATCTTCAAGGAGTATTTGATCAAGAACGCCCGTAGTGCTCATTTTGATGTTGTGGTAATGCTGGGATGAGTACAGGTGCAGTGGGCCGTGAGACCCGGTGCGGCGTAGAAATTTAATACTGCATATAACACCATAACTGAAAAATTTGAAAATGGCACGGGTGCGACTCGAACAACCACCAACTTTACTCCACACCCATCACCCATGAGTTTGAGTCTACGCAAAGCCGTGATTGGGCTTACCTGGCTTCCCGTGGCATACACCGTGTTAAACCACGGCGTGCTGCCATGCCGTATCACGGGCCGACTGATGCTGCCGACATTTAATCCGGGGACACTGACCACGGCCGAAGACGTGGTGCTAGTGACCAAATTCGGCACCAAAACCGCTTCAAACATTCACAGGGGGGACGTTATAATGTTTAGACTGCCTCGAGACCCGGAAAAGATCCTCACCAAGCGGGTGGTGGCGGTGGCGGGCGATACCGTGTACCCTAAGCAGCCGTACCCAAAACAGAAGGCGGGCGTCCCCAGAAACCACGTGTGGGTCGAGGGGGATAACTATTTCCATCTGATTGACTCTAACACGTTTGGCCCGATAAGTTTAGGGTTGGTGACGGGGAAAGTGGTGGCAGTAGTGTGGCCGCCGCTGCGATGGGGGGCCGACCTACTGACGGGAGGAAGGAACCCAACGGATCCCCTTACTGTCTAAAAAGAACTATTTACATCAAAGACTAGTGTTGCTAGTAATATTGCATGGTACACTCCTTTCTATGGGTGTCATCTTTTTCATATTTAACTGATGCAAACAAATTAGAGATTAGGAGGTCTAAGCGGACTCACCTAGACTAAATAAGCTTAGCATGTTTGAGATTCTGTTCAATCAAATATTTATATTTGAATTTTGTCTTATCCATTGGGATGAAATTTCTGGCTCTCAACAATAAGATTATCTACCATTTTTTTGAACAGTAGCTAAAATCGATGAATAGCTTTTGAAAATCTCGTGGGAGCATCGTTGCTGGAGTTAATTAGAAGCCATTTCTACGATTTAAAGAAGCGAATCTGTCCTTAAAATTAAACTAGCAGCTTTACAAAATCTGCTAAAGAATGGAGAGCCGTTGTCAGAACCAAGTCTCATCTATTTGTTCTAGTAGGAGAGTTATTGCCAGATCTAATTATCAGCCACATTCAATTCTTCAGACAAAACAATATACGGTATTTCCAGAACCGAACTTGCCGTCTGATTTAGTAACTTGACGAGAATGGTTTGAGAACTGTTCGTGGTAAATTCAATTTATGAAACTGCCAAGGGATCAGTTGTAGCCATACGTTGTCAGTGGGACCAGATTTACCAGAACCGCTAAACAACAATTCGATGTGATAGTGTTAATTTTGTGAGCCAGGTTTTGCCACGATTTACTGGCATCACTCAAACTCCGTTATCGCAATGTAAAATCACTCAGATTAATTCATCCTCAACCGTCTTTGAAACCATTAATTCCTCTTCGTTCTAGAATCACAGGCGGTGATTCAATCACAGGCACTCCTCCTCGTCTTCACATGTTTTACAGCCACCCCCAATTATGGCCGATCACAGACAATCACACCGTGTTACCCGGCCCGGTTTTTCTTTTACATTCGTTGACGTCACAGCCCCGGGTTTGTGGCCGTCTAGTCGCCCCATTTCGTCACGGCGGCGGCTTTACACCTTAATTGAGAACCAAACAAATAAACACCGGGGCCCTCCCCTTGCAAACCTACACAGCGTTTCCACCGCCGCCGACGCCATCGCCACACATTGCTCGTCCGTATCCTTGCTACGTAAATTCAGTAATGTCATCACAAACCTTACCTATTGTTAGTCCCTAAATCGGGGTTAGCTTCGGCACCGAAGACCGCGCCGAAGGTCCGTGGCGCTGGTGACCCTCGGGCGCAGTTAGCGCCACAAAAAAATGGCGATATAACCAGCCCCGTCTAAATATATACAAACGCTATCAGTCAACGACATCTTTGGTTCCTGGAAAATTACGGAACCTATGAGCGATTAAATTATCTACTACCGAGAGGGGCCAGCGCCGGCGGTAAAGGGGAGCCGTTGCTTGCCGTCGTATAGCGGCGCGCGCACCCGCACGGGGCGATCGCTAACCGAATCGGGGATAGACAATTGATGACAATGGGAAATTATACTCTGCTTGCTGGCAACGAACACGATCCCACGCTGTTAACCATTAAATTGTATTTTCAATTTACTCTACAGAGTGTTAGCCACCAGCTAGCGCTGGTGGTAGCGCTGGCGGCGGTAAATCCCTCGTGTCTCGCGCGCCCCTTCGGTGTCAATAAATCAACAATATTCGCCGGCGCTGGCGCTGCGCGACGCGACCCGCTGTGCGCACTATTTTGTTCCACGCCTCGACCCTTTTTGACCTTGTGATATATCTGTCCCTGGCTCGGCGCTGCAAACACCCACCCACCCGAAACCCTCTTTTACGGCCACTTTCCCGCCTCCCCGCCCTCCCCACTTCCCACTAGGACCACAGGAAACCTGCTCAAGGATCCCTGGGTTTGCTTACACTCGTTTTCTTAACGCCGCGAGAGGATAGCCAAAGGAGAAAAGGTCGCCACCATGTTTGCCACGGACTCATTGCCGTTGCCCCGTCGGCGCTCGAGCCAGAGAAGCCAGGCCAGCCAGGAGAGCAAAGCCAGTAAGGCGTCGAAGGCGTCAGAGGAGAGCGCTCGAAGCGCTAAGAGCTCGCGCAGTTCGAGGTCTTCGAGGGTGTCTCGCCGGTCTAGAGAGCCGCTGACGGCCACCACTGCCATCCCTCGCAAACGCAGAGCACTGCCACTGGCGTTGAGAGAGTCCACCACTACTACGGCTTCCCCGTCGAAGAAGCGCAACCGGTTCAGCATGGCGTCGTCGTCGCGCAACGAGGACGGCGCCGGGGCGCCAGTGGCGCGTAGCCGCAACAGCATCAGCCGCAACGACTGCGCCAGTGTCTACGACGTGGCGCCGCCGGCGCCAAAAGCGACCAAGACCACGAAGTGGCTGAGCCCGCGCCAGGTGATGGGCCTCTTTGCCGTCCACCACCACATCCACCACATCGTCCACAAGATCGTCCACTGCGACGTTGACCTGGAAGTGAGCTGGCACGACGTTGACTGCCGCAAACACAAGCGCCAACGGTGCCTGCGCCGGCCCCACGTGTCGTTCAGCGAAGACAGCTTTTAGCGCTTCGGTAGTGGACACTGGACTTTTGCATTTTATCTCGAGTAACTTTTTTGCATCATATTTTGCACACCAATTTTACCGCATTGACATTTTTGGAACAATTTGAATTTGGAATATTTTTATTTGGTTTGAATACCTATTCTTGAGGTCAGTTTGATTACTGGCAGTTTTTGAAGGGACAATTGAGAGGAGGGAATTTCGCGAGTGTTTGGTTTAATGGACCATCCAGATGGAAGGCTTTCTTTTCTACTGGTACTATTTTATATACAGCGAGTGATGTTTCGTGGACATCATCTCCACTTTGTCAGCAATACACACGGCTTCAAGATAACTCTCCAATATCCACCATTGGAGTTTTATAGGTGTCCTTCCTGAGTAAATCCAGTGCCTCAATTACTATAGATGGCTTTGGCTGGCAATTGGATCGCCTCTTGCTGGCCTTCGACTAGCCTTTTCTACACTGACGTCTAGCCATACACTTTTGACGTCCTCGTGGATCATCAGTATTTAGCCAACGTTGTCGAATTCTTCAATCACTGGAGATGTCCTAAACTGGACGTCAGATTTGTTTGCCTGTAATTCGATTTAACCATAGATTTTTAGTTCACTCGCCACAAGCCGCCATTGTCAAGAGTGCAACTATAGTTGAAAGATGTAGCCACAATTTGGTGGACCGTTAAGAACATTATGAACCGGAGCTGCTTTATCCAGGCCCGATGATAAAAAGAAATGACGGGTCTTTCGAATAAACAGTCTACTTTAAGTTTTCAAAAGTAATCGTGGCTTACAAGAACCAGTTGACAACGTTAAATTCTAGTAATTGAATTGATTTAAGGGTTGATAGGTGTAGCCATTTAGGGCAGTCCTCACTGACTTGAAGAGACAGACTGTTGGAGTATTCTTTCAATTTACTACTCAAGGACAAGGAGTGGCTTTGGTATCTCTAAATTTCTACAATTGTTTTTTAAAGCTCTCTTCAACAATTGTCGTCACAGTTCATCAATTGACTAAATAGTGAATGTTTGCAAATAGTAAATGGATCATGACTCAGTTACTCAATGAAGGGATGTTCGTAATTAGTTCACGTCGAGTATTCTTCGGTGTTGTTCATGGTATCGGTCACCTTACACCCGTCCACTTTAATCACGATAAGAGCATTTTCGTTATCATCTTCAATGTAATTCTTCGCCTGGATGGTATCAATCTTGGCGTTATTTAAGTGCAACAGCTTATACAACGAGAAACGGGCATCTTTTGGGTCCAAGATCTCCGCTTGACCTTGTATTTGCACCGATACCCGGCTGATTTCATTTTTATTGATATTGGCCAACATCTCGTATAACGAGTTTCTGCGGCTGGAAGAGCCATCATTTTTAGGCTGGTTGTCTTTAGCACTAATCCAATCGTGGATTAAAAGCGCCACTTCCGGGTTGGCTTCGATATTGACCATTTTAGTCAGCAGTCGAGGCAGCAGCATAATCACCACGTCAGAGTCGCCGTCGCGGTAGTACGTATAATTCATGAGCGCTAGATGGGGGACATTGTTGTGACACGTGCCCAAGTGGACAAACCGTGTCAGTTTGAGGAGGGTGGTGACGTTATCGGGGAGCATTGGAATTGTTGTAATAGTGGGGATCAGGAGGGTGCGATGTGGGGCCATTTGTTGTCACCCGTGCAGCAAAGACTCGTGCTGCAAAATTAAAACATCGGTGCAGCAAAAATCAGTGCTGCAAAATTCGTGTTTTTCTTTTGTCTCCCCTACACCCCTTTTTTCCGTTAGTTCTGCCACAGAAACGGCCATTCGTATATAGCCCCGCCAGGTGGCAGACACTACTAATCACCTCCACCCCGCTTCGCCCCTCATCGCATCGGCTAGCAATACTGAAACCGGTGTCGTCCGATAGGCAGTGTCTCGCTCGAAGTTGATCCGTGACTCTCTAACATATCATGCTTGCTTTTTAACGCATTAGGTAAAACAATGGCTTTTCGATGTGTGTGCTGTGTTTGTGTTTCAACGGTGACACAAATGACAGTTCCAAAACCCAAAAAAAAATCGCTTTTTCCTGTGTCGTGTACGTGTCCGTCAGGCAAGGCTGAGTTTTAGGTGATCACTTCATCAGGTCATCTCACACACACGCCTTAGACCCCCACATTAAATTCGCTTGGCAGTATGGTCACGTGTCGTAGGTGAGGCTGGAGAGTGAGCCTACAACCGGAGCGATGGTTGCCATTTTGGCGGACTTCCGATCGCGACGATCGATAAAAAACCTCGGACAGATCGGTGACGGCTGACTAAGCCGTCCTATTGTCCACATAAGCCGTAACCCTCTGTCACGTTTTATGGGTCTAACGTGATGCCCCCCTGTAGAAGGTAGCCTCAGACTTAGCCCCATACAGGCACCGTCACCGCTGCGGGCTTGGCTGGTGATGACCCTGCCAAGACGCGGCCGCCGCTCACCCCCCATTCGCATAGAGTTGAGGGGGGGAACAGGTCAGCGCGCGGGGCGCAATTTCGGCGCCCTTACCCCGGCGCCCCGCGAGCGTCGGCGCGCCGACTGTATGCAGGAACAGCACAATTCCGCACTTTATACCATAATTGGCGACCGGCGCCTATACCTACCCCACCTTAAA
The DNA here is from genome assembly GCA_030674695.1 of Diutina mesorugosa. Lineage (NCBI taxonomy): Eukaryota > Fungi > Ascomycota > Pichiomycetes > Serinales > Debaryomycetaceae > Diutina > Diutina mesorugosa. The sequence goes on from JAKUAI010000038.1 coordinate 62,433, forward strand.
CTTCCCTTTCCCTCACCAACCACCTCCCCATCCATCCTTCATCGTTGTTGCGGACATGACCAACTATTTCGACAAGTTCCGCAGCCGGGTGCGCCGTCAGAGCGAGCCCGCGGTGCCGCTGGAGCCGCCGCTACCGCCAGTCGCCAGCGCCTTTAGGGACCGGGCGCCGTCGCCGTCGACGACGCTGCTGGCGCTGCCCGAGCGCCCACGGCGCCTGCTGATCGCCATGATCCTGGAAGTCAAACACAAGATCCACCGCGCCCGGGCGGTGTCGTTGGGGCTGCTGGACCAGCCCACCCGCCGCTTGGTCCACGATCAGACGCTGGAAGTGGCCCACCGCAAGCTCAGCGGCATTTTGGCCGATTTAGGGCTTCAGGACCCCCTCGTGGTGCTGGCGCTGCTGGCGCTGGCGGTGCAGTTCGCCGTCGCCAACACCCACGACGTCGTATTTGTGGCGCCGGCGCTGCTGCTGAGTTTCACCTACGAGGACGAAGACGGCGGCGGCGGCGCTTCGAGCCAGGCGCCGTCGTCGCCGGCGCTCTCGCCGGCAGCGCTGCCGGCACTCCTGCCGACACTGCCTACACTGCTGCCGCCACCAACAGGAGACGAACCGCTGTTTGCCGAACGGTTTTGCACGTTTACCTCGCCCAATTACTTGTGTACTAAGATCGATCTGGACACTCCCATCCCTCATACCTTCGCCGTGATGGTGGAGCTTGATCGCCGCCAGCGCGACGTCAAACCGTTAGAGGTTGATTTAACCCTGGAAGTGACCACCTGCTGGCCTACCAGCGACGGCCACAGCACTATCGAGCGGTTCCTGATTGGCGCGTTGCGGTGGCGGTGCCTGTTTGCCCAGCCCGACTACTTTATCAGCTATGCTAATAGCCACAGTGCCGCCGCTACCGGTACCGGAAGCGGCTCCCGCCACGCGCTCGCAGCGCACGAGTTGGCGCTGCGGCTGCGCCCGTACCGGCTTGCCCCCGTCCGCAGCAGCGCTGCTGGCGAGCTACTGGCGTTGGAACGCGTGGGCCCGTCGGAAGTGGCGCCGCTGGCGGAGCCGGGGATCTACGTATTCTTACTACCGGTGCTTTTGCCTCCCCATATGCCGGCACTGATTGCCACTGGTAACGGCCACCTCGCCCATAAATTAGCGGCTAAGTTTTCTAGTGGTGGTCACGTGACTACTATGGACTACCTGGTACCAGTGGCTCGGTTACCTCCCTCCAACGCTACTTCAGTGGCGGATAAACCGATTTTCGTCAATCGGGTATGGAACGACCTGCTCCATTATTTCATCACGTTCCCAAAGAAGTACGCCGCTTTAGGGCTGGAACACACCATCAACATCAAGCTTATCCCTATGGTGAAAGATGTGATCATCAAACGGATTAAAGTGAACGTGTTGGAACGGATCACCTACGTGTCACGTGACTTAACTAAAGAGTACGATTATGATGGCGACGACCCCCTGGGTTTCAACGCCATGTTCTCTCACCGCGCCCTGAACAAAACCAGGGAGAGAGTCGTGGGCCTCTGTGAAGTGAAAACTAAGCTGAAACGACTGACCACCACCACGCCGCAACCGTTCCGTAACCAAGTGGTTAAGTGTCCCGATAATAACTTACTACACCTGTGCTACGAGCCTGAGCGCAAGCGTCTGGGAGCTGCTACGGGAGGAGTGGTGGCGACCCCCTTAGACATAAACGTCGCCCTCCCCTTCCCCACGCTGCCCCTCGACGCCGCCAACATCTCCGGCCGCCAGCCGGCAAAGGAGGGCATCACGCGAGCCTTATACCCCGACCTGAACTTCCGCCACATCCAGATCCACCACCGGCTCCAGGTGTGTTTCCGGATCTCGAAACCCGACGCCAACGATGGCGGCCGCATGCACCACTACGAGGTGGTGGTCGACACTCCGTTGATTCTCTTGCTGGCTAAGTGCCACGACGACTCGATGCAGTTGCCGTGTTACCACGAGATCGACGGCGTTGTCGATAGTTCAGGGATCTCGGTGCGGCCGTTTGACCCGGAATTGCTCGACCAGCCCTCGGAACCGTTGCCGACTTTCGAGGAGGCCGTCAGCCGCACCGAGCGCAGCATGCTGGTGTTTGACGACGAGGTGCCCCCCAGCACCAGCCGCGGCCCGTCGCCGGAAGCATTGCCCGACCTTGTCGAGCTCCCCACCCCGCTCGATACCCCCGAGCGCACCAACTACTTTGATGTCCCCCCACCAGCGGCGCCCTCGGAAGTGCCGGTGCCTCGGCCGGTATTCACCGAGCCCCAGTTTAACCGCCCTCCCCTCGCCAAACCACCGAGCTACGCCGCCGTCGACGAGGCGATCCTGCCCCACGACGGCGCCGGCTCCCTCGCCTCCGACCACCTGGACCAGGGCCTCGACACCGCCCTCGACACCGCCCTGACCAACAACACCCTGGTTTTGGACACCGAGCTGACGCTGGCGTCGAACGTCGAGGACACCGACGGCAAGTCGTTGGCCCTGGGGTTCTTTGAGCAGCGGTTGCCGTTGATGCAGCACTACTCGCTGGAAACCATCGCCCGCCAGCCGCTGTGACATTCATTTCATTTTCATAGATCTAGCTAATGCAATATACCATCACTTCACCGTCTATAGCGAGTAATGGAGCGAGTAATGGAGCAAATGATGTCTCTACTTGATCGATGAAAGTCGAGTTATCAGTGTCATCTGTCATTATTGTTTGGTAGTCAGACCTGCCCACAACATCAAATAAATGATGAGTATATTCTGAGAACTAGCTTCAAAAGTGAAGATTCTGACATACCAGTTGATCAATTGATCTTGAGCATCAACGTCAACTCCAGTGCCTAATTAGTGGCTCATCCTCAAAGTGTCCCATGTTCCCATCCAAGACTGAACCGTTTGAGGAATGGGAGCAGTGGTAGCTATGAAATAAGTGTCTGATTGATAACCCATGGGGTTGGTAATTGTCGTTATTGTATCACAAATCCGTGAGACCATGGCACAAAAATACAACTAACACCAACCAAATTTTCATTAAATTGAACTACTTTGCCACCAAATGCCACGCTTACTTCAATAGTGTAGTCGCATTCATTTTTGGATACATTGTCTCAAGTTTCCATATTTGCAAACTACAATTACAAACTGGTACAGGAAATTTTGAGCGGACTTTCTCCTGGTAAAAGGAACGCGCGCTGAACCTAAAACCGTGCACCTCTATTGTCATTTACCGCGCCAACCTATGATGACTGATAACAACGCCTAGCGGACCAACCACGGTTCAATTTTAATCAGGAGCACCTACATCGTGTTCAGCGCTTCCAGCATGACAGGACGGAGATTTCTCTCATTGACGACGACGCCAAATTCGCGAGTAATAAAGCCGCCAGTATTCGACAGCGGTCACAGTACCTCGTCATCAAAGACGGCGCTGGCCTCGACGCCTGAGTTGATTGTCGATGCTAACACTCCTACGTCCCCGCAAATCTCGCCCAGGCTGCACCCCAAGCGAAGAAAGAAATCTGCTTCCACTAGTTGAACCACAACGACAACTGCTGAAGAGCCTTCCCGCGAAATTACGGAACCACCGCCCGCGTTGAACTCAGCTATTGTTCTCTCAACTGAACGTCGGACTGATCACCCCCATACACTCAAGCCTGAATTGCCAAGATTTGCTGTTCGAGAAGGACCTTCTGATAGCCACAGCTGGAGTGGCGTGTGCCCTGACGGAAGGGTGTTGGCTTCGACGCCAGCAGCATGGTACGACTTTTTCAAGAAGCCACCGTGTCCGATTGCCAATTATATGATCGACTGGACCCTATCAAGTTCCCCAGATACAAATCGATATTGACAATGACACAGAGACCAATCAACTAATGAGCCAGAGAGTGCACTCGACGAATTCTCGTGGCATTCAATCTGGGTGCATTGATTGAGTTTCGCTACTCAGTGGTCGATTTCCACGCTGAGCTGGTTCTATTTGGACTGCCATTGCTTACGCCGCCAGAACAAAAGCCAGGTGAGAAGCCGTGAGAGGTGACGAGGGCTTAGCCGAGAAAATATGCTGCCACCTCCAAATCACGACTTAGATTCTAATTAAGAATCAGATTATAAAACCATTTGGTGACGATTATATACATTGTTTACCCCAATTCTACACCGTTTCAAAATAACAGCCAAAAGTAGCGCTTACCGTAGACGCCAGTGTTGAAGAGCGCAAACGCGCTGAAGCCGGCGGGGACCAACTTGCCGTGGACAGCCAGCTTCACCGCCAGCTTCCAATTGACAATGAGGTACAACGAGTTCCAGGCGAAATTGAAGCCGGCGCCGTTGTAGGGGTCGACAAACATCATATAGGTGCCCAACAAGTTGGCAGCGCCGAAGGTGAAGCACAGCGCCCGCGTGGGCGTGAGCACTGCTGCCTTATCCTTGGACGCCAATACCCCTCTGAGGGCAAGCAAGGTGCCAAAGGCGCCACTGGGGTAAGGCAGCGACCCCCACTGGTCGACCATCGAGGTCAATCCAGGAGCCTTAGTGTTAACATCTGTCGGTGCTGGCGTAGCCATTATGATTTCAAATCTTAGACGACTGGTTTGGTGGCTCAACCGATTGCCTGTTGTTGCAGACTCCGTTGGGAAAAATTCACCGGCGTTGGTCCATCGTCTCGATACTTGGTGATAACTCCGAGCGGCGCGTCCGGGGAGGCGCACCAAACAATACGCTAGCCAAAACATTGAACAACGGCAAAGACACTAATGGACGTTGCAGTTGACTATGCCTAGATGGCTACCGTCGATGTTGACACTGATTACAGAAATACTCCAGCTTGTTGATTCTTTACTCCGGCTGGCCACGTCACTTGGAATTGGGAGTTTGACGAGCAGTTAACCGAGACAATCATCGTTCCCCTGGACACGCTATGCCTTTACGAGTTTGCCAAGTCTAAAATTCCATTGGTCGATCTGTGAGGGCTCAACCATGCCTCCCGTTTATCCCGTCAGGGTTAAGGAAGAGTCAGATGGCTTTATTTCAAACAATGCTTCTTCACTGAGGACAGCGTCGTGGTCGCCAGCACCTGAACTTGACGAGGATGACACTCCAGATATGACACTAGCGCCTGCGCCATCTCCACCACCGATGTCACCAGTGGTATCTACAAAAAAGAGAAGAGTTTCTCTTTCCACGACGCCAGCGCCAAACCTAACACAAAAAGTTTCAACTACTGATGTTAATATTCCATCTTCATCTGATGCAGCTTTGGTAACAAGGAATCGTGACACTTGTTGGTGATGGCAGGCCTCAAGTAAAGATCTTTGAGGGTGGATCTAACAAAGCCATTTGAAAGATCGTATTTCCAGATGGTAAAATGGTGAGGTCGCTGCCACGAAGTTGGCTTGTGTTCTTTGACGAACCTGATGTTGAAACTTCAGTTCGTTAGGTCGATTGGATGCGATGTCCGCCCAGCTGTGGAACCATATCGCGCCGCTTGTGATTCAATATATCAGAGATGACCTTCACCACACCAATCTTTTACCTTGCCGATGATGAGTATGCCATTATTTTTTTCCAGATATGCCCGGAAGACGAGGGGATCTACGATATGAATGTGTTAAGCTTTAGTTCTGGTGAAGGAGTAAGGCAAAGATTTATTGAAAGATGAATACGTGTGAATTTCCTGGCAATGCCCGCAGCCTATAAATTTAATGTTAAAGCTAATCAAACAGCATTCCACGTCGTTCCTTCTGGCTGTCACGCCCGTTTCATCTTGTCGTATGGCTTGCTTGCTTTAAATGCCTTGCGTGGAAATGGGTCCAACTTTCACGTTGTGTGGAAAAAGTATGTCTTGTCCAAGAGTTGAGACAAGTCGACGAAGTACGCAAGTGGACGTTAATTCGCGCGTGTCAAGCTGCTTCCCACATTGCAGAGAACACGTCATTTTCTTTTAGAGAGCGTTTACATGAGTGTTTGAGTGGAATTGACGACCTGAAGTCGTGGGGACTACCACCATCACAAGTTTCACCGCGCGCCTTACTCGATGGCTTCAATTTACCAATTACAATAATCATGACTCTGAATGAGGAGGAAGTGAATGCGAGTGAGGAAGATGCTGCTGAGGAAGTGATACGTGCTTGCGAGGGAGAGTTAGTTTTTGATGAGGGATTGACACGTGCTGATAAAAATGTGACACCTGCTGATAAAAATGTGACAAGTTCTGATGGCGAAGTGAAAGATACTATTGAAATAATGAAACCTGTTGAAGCAATGACATGGAGAAATTGCAAGAATCCCATCAGGAAGTACCCTCCCGAAAAACTCCATAAGGTTTTTGAGCTAGATTTTGACGGCTTTTGCAAGGCTACTTTCGGTATTCCTCCTTTGATAAACACAAACGCCACGCTCTGATTACCGCAAACCTCGCCTTGGCCGCCTACGGTCAGCTGAATTGAAGCGGTCGAGAAATTCGTGTCGAGCTTACCATCACGAGTTCATAATAGAGAACTTGTATTGTATATTGTAGGAGTTCGTATACATCACTACACCAACCTTTTTGCCAGCCAGGAATTAGTTTCTTTTGTTACTGAATTCAAACACAAGTGATGCATATTTATCTCCTTTTAGCAGCATACTTAACAACACGGTATACTCCTTGTCGGTGAAGTTCATACTGAAGATATGGCCATGGGCTCGCACACCAGCCACACGCGGCTGTAGCCAGTATTTTTAGTCAGGCCTAGTGCGGCTAGTGATATTTCGTTTACGGCTACCAAGCGAGCCCACAACCACACAAAGAAAACTGCCTACAAATTTGGTGTCATTGCCATCATAGCTTGCTCGGTGGTAATTCTCCAGCAAATCATTCAAATGAATCGTATGGTGAATCGTTCCAAATGACTTTGTAGACGATATAGTCACGTGACGCACTCGCGAAAACGATGTTAACGAAGAGATCACTAACACTAACGATTATGGGAAAACCACTAACTTGTGAATGAATCTGGAAATGGATCAACGGGTCTATCGCTAACTACAATGGTTTTATTTTAATCAGATTGATGCCTCATTCTGATTCGGGTGATGTTCCTTCGTCTTGTCTCGCGTTCGCGGTTTGTTCTGCGTTCGCTAGACGACGAAAGCGACAATGGAATGAGGCTTAAGCGGGGAATGGAATGTTCGATGGTCGTCGGCACTCGATGGTCGTGTTGCTGCTGCTCTTTTGTTGTTAAAACTGTGAAAACTTTTGTGGAGCATCGCCATCTTTCTTCACCACGCCATGAGATTTGTAATGACCGACTACGCCCCGGCTTTAACGCCAAACTTGCCTCAACCTAGCGAAGTTGAACTGATTGCTTCCACGCTAGTTGAATCTGAATTTGCCACGGACGCCTTTGAAACCGAGATTGATTGGGACACGGAAACCGACACTGACACCAGCTCAGAAGCGGGCACCGACTACGGGTCCGACATTGAAGGCGAGGTCTTCAGAGCATTTATCGCGTTACCTTCATTGCCTCCGGTGCCTCAAACAATGGAAGAATTGCTCGTGGCGGCGGGCAGACTCCTCGAGATGTCGGCGGCGGCGCTGCGGGAGGCGTTGGCTGACCCTGCTCGTGCTCGTGCTTTCAGCCCTGGTACTGGACACTATGTCCAGCCACCACCGGTGGTGATGCCACCGAGATATGAACCCATGGACCAGACGGCGGCGACGGCGTATTTGGAGCAGCGGTTGGCGTCGTTGAGCCGGCTGGTGTCGTACGGCGAGGCGTACCGGAAACGTCTTCTTGGCGGTGGATGCTGGCAGTACCCGCAAACGCTTGATGATTATGCTTCCCGACAACGCCAGAGAGACCTTGAAGCCCTCCGCGCCCATAACATGGCCTCGTACCGAGAGGTGATTGAAGTGGTGGAGGCGTTCAAGTTGGCCCACCCGGAGATGTTTCCAAAGAAAGAACCGTCTCAGATTAAGGGCAAGTTTTGATTGACTGAGTGAGTCGATATTTGTAAAGAGTATATACCAAGAGATTATGGGAGCTACGTATGAGATTTGAGTAATGAGACAAATATAACGATGTAAAAGAATGTAAAAGACAAATACTGAAGAGTAATTTTCATAGGTACATCTAGAAGATTTTGTCTTCACATTAGTCTAGCGATTTTTCCAGCCTTCTGTGAGTCCAAACAATTGTAGCCTAAATTTTCATAGTTCAGTAATAAAGGAGTGCGATCAGCATTAAACCAAATCTGCTTCAATTGGTCGTATGACAACTTATTCTTTGACTCTCAGTTCACCTGACATACCGCCTGCAATATTGCTCTTTAAGTCGTCTACCATATCATTCAAAGAGTCTATCTCTTTGTTACAATTCCCGAATTCTCAATTGGTTAAGCCTGTGTTCGGTTTTTGTGAACTCCAGGCACGCGACGCTAATGACGACCATTGCGGGGAACACTCGAGCAATTGACCCCCACTTGTATAGCTACGATATCGGTAGTTGAATCAGTGGTTTATCCTAATCTTCTACACTTTAAGACGCCTTTGATCTAGCTCAGTTGTTTCGGTGGTTGTTGCTTTGGTATGGCTCTCATTGGCAGTGCTCACTAGACGCTGGGAACCACCCAGCTACAACTTCAAATTCAGCCCCGACTAATCGCCCCACCTATGTAGTTGGAGTCTTCTTGACCACACTATAGTAGCCTCTTCACCATTAGCTCACTTCTCTCCCCTTCTGGCTATATCCGTCGTTGAGCTTATCGCCGCGTTCGTCATCGCGACACCATGGCTGGACCCATACGACATGGAGGCCACGTCGCCGTCGTTGGCGCGGGTGTTTCCGGGTTATTTTACGCCTACTTCCTTACCCGGTTCCGTCCCGATATTGCCATCACTGTGTACGAGCGCCAGGCCCGTCCTGGCGGCTGGATCCGCTCGGTGGACGTCACCAACAACAGCGACGATAGCTCAACCAATACACCTCCAATCCGCTTCGAAAAAGGTCCCAGAACTCTCAGAGGGGTAAGCAGTGGTACCGTGCTTATCGTGGACACGTTGCGCCAGCTAGGCAAGCAGGACGAGGTGATGGTGCTTCCAAAGAAACTGGTGGCTAATCGCAAGTATGTGTGGGGATCCAAAGCCAATAGACTTGTACCCGTGCCCAACTCGATGATGGAGCTTATACCGTTCCTCAAAGGTACGGGTTTGGCCCAATTAGCGGTGGCAAAGGGGTTCTTGCAAGAACGGAAGAAACCGGTGGAAAAAGACGATGAATCCGTTGGCGATTTCTTTAAACGGAGATTGGGGACTACGGCCTTGGTGGACAATGTTCTCTCGGCCGTGTTGCATGGCATTTACGCCGGTGACGCTAATACCTTATCGGTGAAAGCATTACTCCCCAAATTGAAACAGTGGGAAGCCGACTACGGGTCGTTGCTGGCGATGGCTAAATCCAAGGTTGGTTTGAAGTTGAAACCGTTCCGGTTGCGTAAACCTCCAGCGCCATTGATGCCGGAAGTGATTGAATGGTATAAGGGGATTGCCGATACCAATATGGAGAAATTGGCCAAGGAATTGAAGCAGTACCCGATGGTGGCGCTTAAACTGGGTCTTGAGACGTTACCCAAGGCATTATTCCAGTATTTAAGCGAGAGACCGCAGGTGGAATTCGTGTTTAACTCCGATTTGAAAAGTGTCACTTTGGACGGTAAAGTCGATGGAAAACAGTACGATCACGTACGCTTGACCACTAACGCCGATAGTCTTGCCAAATTGATTGATAGTGCCGAGTTACAAGCGGTATTCACCCAGTTGAAGAGTGTGGACATTTTGCTTATAAATATCTACACTGCCGACCCCTGGCTCATTAACCACCACGGGTTCGGGTTCCTTGTCCCCCGTCTGGCTCAGCCGAACCGTGAAGGTCTTTTAGGGATTATATTCGATCTGGACGTCGAGCAAAATGTCCGACAATTATTCCCTAATGCCGACGACGACAATCCCCAGGCTAGCGCTGAAGACAACGCCAGTAAGCCCCCTCGTGCCACCCAGCCGTACCACAAAATCACCCTAATGATGGGGGGACACTACTTTACTGGCGCTACCCCGCTGGAGGCGGAAATACGCCAGCTGGTGTGCCTGGTGCTCACCCGCTACTTAGGCGTCGACTGTGGCGCCCGCCGCTTTGTCTATGTCGCCGACAATACCGATGCCGAGAAATCGGTGCCCATCACGCCCACAGACGTCGTCATCAGCCCCAGTTTCCACCGCCAGTGCATCCCGCAGTACCACACGGACTACCCCACACAGCGCCAGTTTGTCCACGATACGCTTCGCCAGACGAAGATATCGATTGGCGGCATGGCCTATGGCGGCGGCGTCGGGGTCCCCGACTGTGTGTGGCTGCTGTTTGACGCTGCCGCCGCCCATAGCTACGCCGAGTGTCCTCGGGAGCCGGTGCTTATCTCCCAGGAACAGGCCCAGATCGAGGCGGCGACGTTCGCCGAGCCCCGAGCCACCACTGCCGCCGACGATGTCGCCAGCCAGCGCTACTTTGAGTGATATGTCGACTGTGGCGCCCCCGGCAGCTATCGCCAAAAACTGTGGCGCCACCCCCTGGACCACATAAATATATCGGGGAAAACACCTGATCAGACCAATTGTTTCACTCGAGTTACATGACCAAGCTTGATATCAAGAGTGTGGGGATCATTGGCGGCGGCCCCGGCGGCCTCGCGGCGCTCTACGAGTTTTTGCACACTAAGGCCGACGGCACCCTGACCGTCGGAAAGGAAGCGGCTGACCCGCCGGCGTTTACCACGGTGGACTTATTCGAACGTAAGGGAGCCGTCGGTGGTATCTGGCTGCCGGGACAAGACAAGCCCGACGCGTTACCTGCGCAATTGAGCGATGACTATAACCAGCCCGATGCCATTTGGAAACTGCCGCAAGTGCCGGAAGATGTCGGAAATGCTACCGAAGATAAACCCCTCGTCACCGAATCGGGAGCTGACAAGCAGAACTGGCAACTGCTGGGAGTGTTCCCCGGTTTGTTCACCAACATTCCGCTGCAATTTACTCGGTTTTCTTACTTGCCTGACGAGCCTGAGTACCACGATAAGACGCGGCAAATCTACCCTTTCTTGACGTTGGAAGAACAGCAGAAACGGTTCGCTGATTTCGTGAAAAGAGAACACCTTGACGACCATATCCACTACTATTCTGATGTGGTTAAGGCGGAGAAAGTCGGCGACAAGTGGAAGCTTACCATCCACCAAACCCTGCCTGAAGACAAGGGCAAGCTGAAGTGGTTTACCAAGGAATATGACGCCATTGTTGTGGCTAACGGACACTACACCGTGCCCAATATCCCTCGTATTGAGGGGCTTCAGCAGTTCCATAACGCCCACCCGGGAGCCGTGCTCCACTCCAAACTGTACCGCGGACCTGACCAATTCAAAGGGAAACGGGTTTTAGTGGTTGGCGGTTCGATTCTGACAGTGAACCAGCTTCAGTATATTGTTCCTGTGGCTGAACTGACGGTGGTCAGTCGCCGTGGCCCTCACATCGTATTTGAGTGGATCAACGATGCTATTCGGTCTAAGGGTATTACCTCTAGACCGGCCATCTCCAAGTTTGAAGAAGACGGCACTGTGGTGTTTTCTGACGGTTCTAAAGAGGAACCGTTTGACTACGTTGTTCTTACCACAGGGTACCATTACTACTACCCGTTCCTCAAGGACGATACTTTCCTTCAAGTGAAGCTGCCGCTGAACTTGCTGAGAGTTTCAGGGTTGTACTACGATACTTTCCTGATTGCGGACCCTACTCTCGGCGTTGTGGGAGTCGCCGTACTGTCGTTGAACTTCCACACCATCGAAGCTCTGGCGGCTGCCCTTGCCGGTGTGTGGTCTGGCGCTACTCAATTGCCCCCTCCCTCGGCCCAGATTGAGCGGGAACAGCAGTGGATTGATTTAACCGCCGATAACTTGTTGTTCCACTACTACCGTCATTATGACGTCAAGGACGAGTTTGTCGACAAATTGAAGCCGTTTGCCGCCAAAGACCGACCCTACGTGCTTCGCGAAGACGGCTACTACATTCCCGATATCGCTAAAGGGTTTAAGTACCAGAAACGTCTCTTTTATGGGATAAAAGACGGTGACATTCCCTTGGAAGAAACCGTGGGGGAAGTGGGCCGCTTGGAGAAGCCAGTATACGTGTTGTAGACCTTTAGTTAATATAATTCTAATTTCTTTGGAACACTTTAATTGCTAGTTTTAGTAACTAGTGGGGCTCACTAGCATCAGTGCACGTGGATTGTGTCAATAGAAGCCAGAGTGCTCGGCAGTGACGGTAGCCGCGGAAGCCTGATGGTATTCGTTTGTATATGGCTCGGGGGTCTTATCTTCCATTTAACCAGTCTAAAATACTGATAATAAGCCCTTTTTTTATTTTTGTCTGATTCGAGTGAATATTTACTAGTGTGAATGAAATTTTTCAGACATTGAATTTTTTCACCAAAAGAGAGACAAATACCAGAAGAAAAAAGTCTTCAATATTTTGTCAATCACAAAAGAAACTAGGCTGATTGTACTATTTTTCGGTGCTGAAATACCATATTGCTAACAAGTTCGTTTTGATGGATTCCCAACTAATGGTAGTTGCTGGTTACTGACACTTGTCTCCCAGTCGTTTCGAAACGTAATGTGAGCATTTGCTGGCTAACATCAGTATACATGGAGTAAAGGGGTTAAACAATCAGTAGTTTCGATAGTTCGTTGGTTCTAGCAATGATAGCAGCCTCACCAAACACTAACTACCACTTACCCTTAATAGTCTAATTCCATATCCACCTTATTAGTTTAATTCCATATCTAGCTACACCCATGATCTAGCAAAAACGGCTGGGCAGTATCCCTTTTTGTTGGTGCCACTACCCTCACAAAACCTTAGTCTCCAAATTGCCTGTGAACGAGCGAAGTGTGAGCGCCCGGAGATAGCGTCCCATCTCCGGGATTGCCGAGCCCGGTCCGAGGCAATAATTCACGACAATCCTACGCGAGCATCGCCAACACTCAACGCCCCGTTACTCCAAGGTTTCCCTGACACGTTTCAGGCCCCGTTTCAGACTTAGGTCCAAGCGCATGTATGGTTGCTTGAACCCAAATCGGCTTTTGTGCCCCAGCTTTACTAACGGAGAGCACAGGCCCTGGCGCTGCGCGCTTAGCTCCGCCCTGACTAAGACGCACCCGCACACTACCAACAACTTCACGACTCCCGTGGCGGCGTAAGCGTTCTCGAGAACATGCGAGCGTCGAGCGACACCCTCCTCTACCAGGAACAGCACGGCGTTGTCCAGGCGCTGCTTGGCGACCACGGCATCGACCTCCACTCGCCCCCGCAGGCCCAGGAGCCCCCCACCCAGCTGTGGTGGCTGTTTTGCACCCCGAAGTCGGCGCCGCTGGCCCCGACGTTCACGGGGCGGTTTATCCCTTACCACGACATCGTGTGGTGTGAGCGCATCGAGCTGGGGGTGTACACGCTTCGAATCGTGTTTGAACATCGGGTGGTGGCGCAAGCGGTGGCGATGGACGCCGACGACGACCTTAGTGAAAAAGTGTTGCAAATGGCGTATGGTCAGCTGATAATCAAACCGAGGGTGTTGGTGGTGGTGAATCCGCATGGAGGCAAGGGCCACGCCAGCCACATCTATCATAAACAGGTGCTCCCCGTGCTCAGAGCCGCCCACGCCCAGGTGACGTTTATCGAGACCAAACACGCCGAACACGCCACCGAAATTGCTAAGGACTTGGAGATCGCCAACTACGACTACATCGCCTGCTGTTCAGGTGACGGGATCCCCCACGAGATCGTCAACGGCCTCTACTTGCGCCCTGACCGCAAACAGGCGTTTGACCAGATCGCCATCACCCAGCTCCCCTGCGGCTCGGGTAATGCGATGACGTGGTCCACCCACGCCACCAGTGACCCTGTTGATGCCACATTATCGATGCTTAAGCTGACACGGGTCAAAGCCGACGCCATGGCCGTCACCCAGCTCGACCTCAGCGGCAACCCCGTCACCAAACTCAGCTTTTTAACCCAGACCTATGGGATCATCGCCGACGCTGATATCGGCACCGAGCACTTACGGTGGATGGGGGCGTTGCGTTTCGATATCGCCACCGCCAAAGGTATCTTGGCGCGAGCGACCTACCCCTGCGACCTCTACGTCGACTACGCGTGCAACGACAAACGCGAGCTTGTGCGGGCGCTGGCGCCGTCGGCCCTGGCTCCGTCACACCCGAAACCGGAGGCGACCGACTACACGTTAAGGGGCCCGCCCTTGGATAAGCCCGTCCCCCTGCTGTGGTCAAAAGTGGCGGGAACCGATAAGCTCAACGTGCTCTATGCCGGCAAGTACCCGTATATCCTGAAGGACGTGTTGTTCTTCCCCACAGCCCAGCCGGACGACGGCACCATCGACTTATTGCTCACATCCACCGAGATCTCGGTGATGGACATGAACGGGATGTTCTCCAAAGTGCACACCGGTGAACACATTTACCACAAGAAAATGGGGTACTCTAAGGTGTACAGCTACCGGCTTGTCCCCCGTGTCCAGGGGACCCACTACCTTAGTGTGGACGGTGAAAGCTTCCCCTTAGAAACGTTGCAAGTGGAAGTATTGCCTCAAGCGGTGACGGTGTTGGTGCACCCGGAGGGGGTGAATAATGCGAAATTCATCCGCAAGACTTAGACGCATGATAGACTATAGACAATAATACGTATTCCGAGATTTGGTGACGAGTAACATTTTACGTAAGAGGTATATTTGTACTGCATACAGTAATAGATAACGCAGATAGCAAGCTACGTCAAAATTGCAGTTGGTGCAATATAGACGAAATCAAAGGTAGCTGCATCTCCTACGATGCTAACGAGCCCACTCTCGTGGCGATAGCCCTTTAGACGGTGGCACTACACCCCGTTTAAGGTTTTAATACAAAATAAAAAACTTGAAAAGCGTAACTGGAATCGTACTCTCTGACCTCATTTATTTCTCGAACCAGCCAAGTTTGACCATAGGTGTGCTAACAAATGTTACTCACAAAAGTGCAATGAACTACATATATTGTCGGCAACTAATGGCGTTCGAAAAATTTGCCATTTCTCTAAACTGAACAATTTCGTTTGTAACCTTTTTTTATCTGAAATTTCTGATTTCACAATTCGCCTTAGATCGATCTTTTAGGTTTCAATATTGACTATACTGGCCACGGTGAACACAATGAATCTACTCTTATCGTTCCACGATGTAATCTCGTGGCGTAGTAGAACCGTGAAAAAGCTACTAAGTTCACTGTGTACTCAATGGACTGCATATAAAACAGCGGTTGACAATTCGCATACTTGACGATCTTAGACGCATTTGACGATGTAAAGCAACAAGCTCAATAAAATCGTTAATTCCAAATTTTTCGTAACATCTACTTATGATCTTCAAATGTAACTCATGATTATCCCTTTCAGTTGCATTTTTCATCTCGGTGATACACCGATCATAATTGAAGATCTTTTCAAAACTTGACTGATGGCGATGGGTTTAACTGGTTAATCCAGTATAATCAGAAGAAACTTATACCGACCCTCACAATGTCGATAGTTGAAGATTACCAGTATCTGTGTCAATTTAGAGTCTGGCATGTGTGATGACAAAACAATTCAGTTGGGATGGGTTAGAGGATAGTACTCATTCATAGTGACATCTATTCGAATTAAACGGAGTCACATTCACCTAAAGCTCGATCAATGACGAACACTCTGCATCTCTAACACGTAGTCCTTGCTTATAAGATCTTCGAGTATCAACTAAATCAGTTGGTCAGATTCAGTTGGATCTTAACTGACTCAATCCTCTGTTCTATGCTATTGTAGTCTCTTTAATCTAGTGTACATCTATTATAGGTCTATTATTTATCCTCTTCCTCCGACGCCAGCGCCTCCAACTGGTCCTGCAATTGTTTAATCAACGCCAAAAACTGGCCCCGGGCTTGAAACAGGTCAGCTTTTACTGCCCCTAAATCCATATCGACCTCAGTATCGTCGGTCTTGGCGGCGATAAGCTGGCGAATGATGAGGGCCAGGTTGATGATCACGTGGATGCCGCAGTCGTCGAAATTATGTTGTTGATCACACTTCATCACCTCGACTTTTAACGGCTTTGACGTTCGAAGCCCTAAATTACACCGAAGTAATTTCTGAGCCATTTGTCCGAATGCTGGTGGTAATGGCTCTTCACTCATCAGATCATAGACATAAAGCACGTGATCAACCACCAGTAACACCGTAAGAGCCCAGTGGTCGCCGTCATTATCATCGTCGGCGTCGTCGTCTTCTAATACATTTATCGGTAGAAACACGACCTCGGCTTGGTCGAGTTCCGGGGGTAATAAATCTTTAGGGTCCATCGGCAGGTACATAAGCAAGTGCACCACCAGCGGCCACACCATCTGCACCAATTTGTCCATGCCGTGGTGCTGTAAGAGCGCCAGCATCATTTCGTAAGCTAACGAGATATCCAGGTCATTAAGCCATTCGCCGGGTAAAATGAAGTCAATGTCCTCTCGGTACACCGGTAGGGTACGGTACAGAAAGAGTTTATCGCTGGCTTTTGTAGAGCCGACGATCTGGCTATAGATTTGTTTTATGGTAAACTGAGTAAACAACTTACCCACAATTGACTCCGATCCACCGGTATCTCCTGAACTACCCTCGGTAGTCAATGGTTTCGCCTTCGTCTTGACCTTGCGTTTCAGTTGTTGTTTCCGTTTACGTTTGGATTTGGTGGTGGTAGCAGCAGAATTGGTTTCACCGTCACCAACCAGCGGAGATAGGGGCAGCGGCGGCAGCGCCACGAGACTGCCCCAAGGAAGCTCGGCTAGCCCCGTCGCGTGCTGCGGGTGCGGCAACACGTGACCCGTGCCAAAGCCAAACGTATCGGCGTCGGGGTCGTAGACGATGCCCATAATACCATCAAATTAGGGACTTCAAGCTTTATACCGGCTCAAACTCGTCCCCTGTATGCCATCGCGCGCGCGGTGCGGCTCATATTACGAGCCCCGACCCCACCTCAAAAACCTATCTGCACACTGTTTTTCGCAGCGCGCGAACCAATGGCGCCGCGGCGATTTTTCACCACTCACCACTACCAACACCAATCCCAATAATGCAAGACTTACCGCCGATTGGGGGCTACGACCCGGTGCAATGGAAGCGCAACTTGCCCTCGCGCGGGTTCCGCGCCACCATCTACTTCTGGGGGATCACGGGGCTCATCGGCTTCGGCTTCTACCGGTTGTACCAAGGGGTCACTGAGCAGAACGAGTTGGCGAGAGAGCGCCAGTGGGCGCGCTTCCACTTGGAGCCGCTCTTGCTTGCCGAGCAGGACCGCAACGTCGCCCGCCGCTTCTTTGCCGAACAGCGCCGCCGCGACGAGGTGAAACAGCTGATGCTGCCTGAAGCTCGCGCCGAGTTTGAACAGCCGATCTACAACGACAAGCTGAAACAAAGACTTCCCAAGTACGTCGCCGGCCCCAACCCTGCTGACCAGTAAGGGGAGTGAGCCAAAGGCGAGCGACCCGATGGCGAGCGACCAGGAGCGTCCACGGGAATCTTATATATGCATACATCATGATAAACACCAATAAATTGTGACTACGACTAGGTTTTATATGTTGTATTGGATCAGATGATTAGGTGAGAATACCTGTGACAGTTTCGAGATTAGTTTTAGACTACCATTAGTTTTACACTACCATTAGTTTTAGACGACCATTTGGTTTAAGACTACTTTGTTAGATTCATGACGAACGTTAGTTTTTGGACTATCATTAGTTTCAAGACTATCATGTTAGACATGATGACTACCATTAGTTCCAAGACTATCATTAGTTTCGTGAAGTATCATGTGGTTTCTCACTAGTATTGGACCAACTCCATGAATAGTGTGAGTGCAAGAAATGTGAGTCGTGTACAGACTAACCAAAAGGGGAAGCTAGTATTCGAGTTGAAGAATGTGTTTGAAATTAGTTTCAGCTAGAAAAGTTCATTATTAGCTACGATGGTCGAAGATTTTCACCAACTTCAACCGAAAGAGATGTCAAAATTAGTAGTCACTAATCAACGACTAATCAAGATCATTAACTGTACTTGAATCAAAGAAGATTAAGACGCTTGAAAAGAAATAAAGTCAAATCTGAAGAGGGCTAAGAAATCCTTTAATTTCCCTTCACTCCTCAATACTCCACCGACCAAACCACCCAAATCTTCGCGAGATGAAATTGTAACGTGGCAACCATGGTTTTTCTTACAGTGGAAGTAGTTGGTTACCACCTGAAACCAACCACAATAGAATTCTCTAATCTTGGTTTGATGCACCAGTGAACCGAGCCAGCCAGCACTGTCCCAATTGAGATTACTCCATACAATACAGACGTTTGATCTCTTAACCTTTGAAGGAACACGGCTCAAGGCGTTTGGCAACAAGGCGTCGCAACTGCTCTTCTACTTCTACTTCTAGGTGCAGAACAATACCACCTCTCTACATTTGTGATCCTCCCAGCCCTCGTACCCAGGTAAGCCTCGCCTTCCCCCCCCATCCCGAAGGTATTTCCCCGAACGTCACAAAATAACCCATTTAAGCTTTCGCACCCACAGCACAAGGGAGCGACCGTTACCAGCGAATACGAGAAAGTAGCAGAGAAGTATATGTTAAGTAATTTTGGTGATATTGGTAGATTTAAATAATAAAATTAATTGGTAGTATTTATTGGTTTCAAGCACACGTGATGGCTGTTTCAGGTTGGATACTAAATTTCACGACAGTTTAAGTAGTACCAGACAGACATCGGATCGGATACCACTGAATCTTCCCTTCCCGTTGGTGGCGTTTGGTGGCTGGGGGCTTAAATGCCACCCCCCCGCACATAGCCGGCGTCACCGCTGAAATGGAACAAACGCGTCTTGTTCCCAAACTGTGGGGGCGAGGCCGGACCACTTTCAGTTCATAACCCGACACTACCGTAGTACCCACCTAGGCATTTGCCACCCACAAAGAGCCCGCCACGGCGTTTTCGTTTGCACAAGGGCTAGAACCAAACATGAGCTTACATACTCCGAAGCAGCTATCACGAAGCAGCAACTCCGTATCGAATTGTGTCCCGCTTCGGAAGTGGTGGAACGGACGTCAGCTGACTCGCCGCTGGCTGCTTGCTTCCACTGCTGGCGACAATAGACTCCCCCCACATATACAACAAAACCTAACACAAGCCCCCCCGCCGCTAACGTCGGATACCACCGCTAGTTGCCTCAAGATTTATGTCCACAAAAACGGCACCTTGTCGCTATTACCTAGTCATTGGATACGGTACATAAGAGAATAAGTCGGAGTGGGGGGGCATATGCGCGTGGTCTGTTTTGGGAGATGGGGGATTTTGAGGAGGGAGGGAAGGTGCAAGGGCACATAACGCTCCTACCCGATTGCCCAGCGTCCAGGGGAAATAGTATAAGGTGGATTATGGTTATGTTTTGGGACAAAATACAGGGCAACACGGCAACCGTGTGTGCCCGGGGACTCAAACACACGGTTGTTATTGACGACACCACGTAGCTGCGAAGCGTGCATCCGGCAATGCCATGATTCTAAGGGATGAGATGGCCAGTCTTAGTAGAGCAATAGCGCTAAAGCGAGACCATTGTCTAGACTGTGGACTGTGTTAGGTATTATCTGGAATTTGTAGACTGTGACTGTGTGGGATTGATGAGTCAGAAGAGGCAATCAGTAGAGTTCCTAAAGCCTATTTGGCTAGCCCGATTATACCATAATGCCGTGGAATGCCTGCCTGCCTTGAGGCGACACCGCAAATGGGGTTATCGAGCGCCGAGTACCTAAAGCGCAGTGTGGTCCACGACATTTGAAAGAAAAAAGAGCGCCGCGAAATCGAAAACTGTAAAAATAGACCGCGAGAGAGGGGGTGGTGCGGCACCAGGGGCCAAGACCAGAACAACAGTAGAACAAACGCCCACGGCACAAGGCATACGCTTTGCGTTAAATTTAGAACCAAACATGAACTTAATGATAACAAGCACGTAGTCAGCAACAACGTACCAGCACCATGACGACACAACGGCTACGACAACTACGCCACTTGGTAGAATAGGCCAATAGACGTAAAGTCTACCGGATAAGATAGACGACTTGCCTTATGCTACATTTGTCGATGCTCTGTTATCGGTTGCCACCGTCTACCACGTAGCACCCCACACGAATGACCTGACATGAGAGCAATTAAGGGGAGAGACGCTAAAGCAAAGCAATCCGGTGGCACGCGTCGTCGGGGTGTGTTTGGTGTCACGAGCGTGTTTCAACCCTCGCTTGATACGACAGTGGCAAAACGCACTGCTTTGCTGCGTGGCAAACGCCGCGGGGGTCATTCTCTCGTGAGGTCATCGTCGGGCTCTAGGCGTCTCCGAGGCTCCTAGGCTCCTAGGCTCCTAGGGTTTTCTGCTACTTCTGCTACTGTACCATTACCGATGGTGCCGCCCGCTTTTTTTCTGGTCAGCGTCTTGTTTTTTTGTCCGACCCACTTTTGGTTCAGACACGACTACCCGCGGACACTAACCCGCTATCCGCACGTAGCGGCGTGCACACGCCACCCGCGCCTGGTACCACAACCGCATGAATAGGAGGCACACCCGAACAACACCCCCCCTCGAGGCAGACAGATCCCCAAAAACAAGTTTTGGCAGAAAAAGATAGAGGGAATTAGGCACCGACATGTTTAAGGTTGCGTTTCTGATTTTAATAACTGTAATAATAATAGTAGTGATCGTTACTACGGCATTTTTCGTCTTGCCGGTATTGTTTTCCGTGTGAGGCTTGGAATTATCCTTTCGTCACACTATTTTTTTTTTTTTATATTTCTGTTGCCAGGATCGGCCTCCCCACGCAGCGCACGCGTGGCCGTCTGTGCACACACATGAAACACGCAAGACGTTGGTGCGGCTCAGCACGCCAACCGGCAAAAATAATGTCCCTCGTAGCAGTACTGATCAGAAGACAAATGGAAGAAAAGAAAATAAAATGAAGACAAACGATACAATAGAACAAATACTTCTATCTAAACGAATCAAAGCATTTATCGTAGTCATTATTGTTTTGCTGGTATTTTATCCCTGAACCTACGTGCGATGCCGTCCTGGGTCGTCGCCATCAGCAGTGTGCAACCATGCAATGTACGGTGGTCTAAGCCTGTGTAACTCGCACCCAAACCGGGCGGTTGAAGAATGATGATGATGATACGCAGCCCTGGTCATGGTAGCGTACGGTATCTCGCACCTTGGCCTCAAAAAAGTACACCTACCAAAAGAATGCCCGCCGACACCCGCAATCGAGGCGAAGGAGCACACACTCACTATGTTACCCCCACCCCCGCCCCCAACACTCCTAAAAGAAAAAACCAAAAAAAAAATAACCAGAAGAAAATCGTCCTTCTCGCCCGAGGGCTATGGCTGAGACAATGACTTCAGCATTCCGTTGTCCACGCGACCCACACCCGCCAGTTACGAGACCCTAGTAGCCAAGCCTGATAACCAAACATCTGATAGACCAGACTGCTCTATTGCTTTGTTTAATATTTGATACTAGTCTGTTTTGTTCTTATTACTAGACTATTACTAGCTTGTAGTTCATTGAGCTGATAATCACTAGAGCCTCTCAATTTATCCCGATTGGGGATCACTGGTGGGTGCGTCTTACGTCACCTAATTCCACCGCCGGCTCCGCAGCCTACCTTATTGTGAGGCCTCAGCGTTTGCGGGCCGCACCGCAGCGCAGCGCGCCTAGCCCATTGACCAGACTATTAACGTCAACATCCAATATTCTACTATTTCTACAACTAGTAGTAGAGAAGATAACAGCTTTCTGACAACCACATTTCTACCGAAACCTCCACTGAAACAAACCAAAAAGGGGTACCCATCAATCAAAGTCAAAACGTTATATACCGTAATCTTCTTCTGCTAGGGGACTCCTGCTCGCCCTTCGTCTGTCCGGTGCAGGTAGCGACGAGATGGAATGGATCGGAATGCGCCAGCCCCACATACGACCTGGAACCAGAGAAAGACAGGGATGAAAACAATATGGAGACTATTATCCGAAGGTTGTAATCCAGGTAACCAAGTAGTGTTTATTAGGTTCTAGTTAGTATAGTGTTTATCGGGTGTGATCATGGGCGCTGGTCGGTGGTGGGCGCCGGTGGTGGGCATCGCTGTCGTCGGGTCGCAGGGAATATTTTTCGCGGGATACGTTTAAGATTAATCCCGCGTGCATGGTCGTATATTTTATCATCGGGCGCCGGCTCCAGTGCCCCCTATGCCTGAGGCCACCGCCAGGCAACCTGCTGAGGCAAGCGATGGAAGCGACCCCACCTATATAACCACCCAGCCCGCCACCATCGATACAATCCCATCCTTACAGGTTTACCTATTCCATCCAAAGCTTTACTTACAGGCTTCTGTCCCTCAAGGCTTCCCTTACAGGCTCCTCCTATCCCTATAGGCTCCTACTCCCGTCAGGCTCCTACTTTCGTCAGTCCCTAGCCTCTACCAACTGTTGGTAGCCTACTAGCCTACTCGCACACAAGCCTTACCCAGTATGGACGTCGTCGACCTCTACCTACCGCTTGCGTGGCTGATGTTGCGGCTGCCCCTCCCGCACACCACACCAGAGGCGCTGGTGTTCGTGCGCCAGCTCGTCCATCACTCGCAATTGCTGGCGGCCAACTTGGTCATCTCCTTATATTACTTGTATAAGTTGGGCCGCGCCAAGATCGACCACGACCCGCTGACCCACGCCTATCTTGTGGTGGTGTCGTTAATATTGCTGAACAAAGTTTACGACGACCAGTGCTACACGCTTAAGACGTGGCACAACATCGTCAACAACTGCCACACCGCCCCGGTGGTACTTGACCTCAACCTTTTGAATGCCATCGAACACCATGTGCTCTCGGCGCTCGACTACGACTTAGGGTTCCACAAAATGCCCCATGACTACGACTTCTGGCACGCATGCTATGCTACCGCGGCGCCTCAAGTGGTAGCTAAATTGAGAGGGTTGGTAGTGCTGGAACCAGCGCCGCCAGTGGCTGTGGCCCCAGCGCCAATTACGCCGCCATTATTGTCGCCGTTGGCCCCCATGGTGGTCCCTCCCTCAGTGCCGCCTGCCGCGGTGGCCGAATTATCGTGCTACGGCGCCGCCCCGCGCCTGGTGCCCTCCGCGTACCTCCCCCCTCAACCGTACTCGCACCCGCACCCGCACCCGTACCTCTCGTACCCGCTAACGCCCCCGAGCGACATCGCCAAGCCCCAGTGGGTTGCTCCCACAGGGTACTATTAGCATCTTTTGCATCTCTCATAGTGACGACTAACGACCCCAGCATTTAATAAATCATCATCATCAGACTAATACATCAACAACATCAGACTAAACATCATGATATCAATTCTCATTAAAATCAATTCGTTTTAGTTGAATCATTTCATAGGGTATTTTGGTAGGATTTTCGGTAGTTGTGCTAGCTGGACTAATGTCGGCGGTGGCCGACGCAGAATTCGCTATCGGGGCTTAGGCAGGCCGCAGTGGCCTCACTTTGCAGCCGCAGACGTATGCCTCCTCTGGTCCTGATCTGAACCAATCGAACTCCGGGGAATTATGGGGAGTACAGAAGAGAGATAAGGTTCGAATTGTAGTGATCACTGTTGATCAAGTATTGGCTTTGGACTATGATGATGAAGATGGTCAATTCGCACGGGGGATGACCTCTAAAAGCAATAGCGTTTGTAAAAGAGTATTTTGCTAGCAGACGCAGCATCTGGTTCGCGTATTACGAGCCCTTGTCCAAAAATTATTTTTGTTTGCCAAAGACTATTTACCGTGTGGGTGGTCCCGCTTGGCGCTGGCCCATGACCGGATTTTTTTTTTTTTTTTTTTTTTTTTTTTTTGTTTTATTTTGGTCTTCTATTTTTTTTTTTTTTTTTTTTTTTTTTTTTTTTGGTATATTATGATCTCATAATTTCTTTTTTCTCTTGCTATTCTATTTACTTCCACCTGCATCGCCCACTGGCATTCTTGGCACTGTGTGCAGGAGACAGCATCATTCCCCGACCACTGTCACCCAGCGCCCGCCACCCACACCCTACACCGCAGCACTTAATCGGTAGCGCAAAAAGCACCACTAATTATTGAAACAGTGCCGCATGAAAGTGAGAAGGCATTTATGGTTCAGACAAAGGGCTTTGTCCCAATCGGGTTAATATCACCGAAGCCAGCAATACTCTAGTAGTTCTAGTGGTCACCGTTTCATGCGATCGTATGATGCCGTAGATTGCAGGGTCATTTGCAGTGGGCGTTTGCATGGCCCGAGGGAGTTACGCTGCTCACTAGGCGCTAACAGCTACTACGATGTCTAGTGAGATAATTCGCAGTGCGTACTGCAGGTAGTGGCTACACACACGCCACTAACAATCGCCCCCAAATACTGCTATCATTCTGACTGTGCCTGTGCCTGTGCCTTCTGCCTCCGAATGTCGCGAGCTAATATGCACTACCACTCTCACCCTTAGCCTCGTGCCATCTCATCGCATCGCAAAGACATAGAGAGAGAGAGGAATGCCGTTGTGTACATGTGGCCAAGAGGCCAAGTACCGGTGCAAGTGTGGGGCGAGATACTGTCTGGTGGCGTGCTACAAGGCTCATGAGCATATTGAGGCGACAACAGAGGCGAGTGTGGAGCTGGAGTCGAAAGATGACCTGGCGGCGTCACCTTCCCAAATAGGAAGTCAAGACCAGAGTACAACTACAAGAGCTGATGACGACGAGAAGACTCAATTCATTCAGCTGTTACCATCCCAAATCATGGAAATGCTTAAACTGCCCACGCTTCAGTTCCATTTGGTGACATTACTCGAAATTATTAATCGACCCATCACCGATCTCCCTAGCCGCCAAATGGATGTGGCTAAATTAAAACTTACGGCATTAAGAGAAGGAGGCGCCGAAGCTAACGCCGAAGTGGAAGATTTCGTCGAGGCGGTGCTTGACTATCTACAAAATCAGTCATAACCTTATGATACTATCTATATGTGCCAGTAATGCAATTGCTGATTGATGACGCGAGGAATGCGAAATATACTACCCCCCTGGCCATCATCAGCTTTACCGGCAAGCGTGGGGTGGGCCGTGGTCACGTACCCTTGGCCTCCAACACAGGTGGTTAAAGGAGACGGGATATCGAAATCCTCGATGAATTGGCCTTTCCACGAGTAGTGAGCAACTTTTCCGTGTCCCCACACCGCACTATAAAGCCCCAGCTCGTCATAGGCCATGCCATCGGGCTCTCCTCCTGGATACTTCAGTGAGAAGTCAAAGAACACTTGTGGCTTTGGAGGGGTGGATGTTGATGTTTCCAGCAAGTCGTAGGTGACCATACGGAACTGTTTCAGATCGGTAACGAATAACTTATTATCCTTGACCGCCATCCCGTTGGGGATCTTGATATTGGGCACTACGACATCGCACTTACCAAAATGAGGAGTAATGCGATATACTCGGCCTTCGTCAGTCATCAGGTCCTCATAGGGGAAATCAGTCATCGTCCCGATCCACAAGTTCCCCTGAGCATCAATTACTCCATCATTACTCCGCAACCGGGTCTGGTCGTGCGGGTACTTAAACTGGTAGTCGAAGTTACCGGTAAGGAAATTGGCCACTCCGACGCCGTACTTGCAACAAGCCACGACTGTATCAACACACGTAGTAAGACCAATGAAGCCAACACTATCGTTCGGGTCACGGAGCGTGATCACCTCGTGGGCCAGCCAATTGAGTTTATAGTCCTCGTCGGGGTCGAGGAGACACCGGTGGATTTCGCCCCGTTTGATGTCGATCCACAAAAGCAGGTGGTTGCGCCCGTCGTATTTGACCCCCTCGACAAGCTCGCCGCGGTAACTTGAGGGTGTGGCCCTGGTGGTGGCTTGGGAAACCATGGTTTTATGTATGTTTCAATTCGACGGATTAAAGGAGGGGAGGATGGAAGGGTGCGGTGCGATAAGATAAATGAGGGGCCCACTGAGGGGTATCACGTGACTTGTATAAAAGCTGATGGCGCCATTATTGACCGCTAAATCTGACAACCCCCGAGTGAAATATGAAACTCAGCAACGTTGATTTTACTTGTAAATTCTATTGAATGTAGATGCTACTCAAGTCTTCGACTGTAAGATACGTCTTGAGTGCTCATCTCATAGATTGTTAGATGAGATGGGTTGATGCACACGATACTATTTGATGTCCCAATAATTTATCCAGGCTCATTCCTTGGCTGCTTCCTCGCCTCTCTGTTCTAGTTGGCGCCATTCTCGGGCCAATTCGGCCATTTGTTCAGCATCGTGAGCAGCACCGACAACATCAGTTGGCACCATCAGTTCCAGGTATTCCATCGTTTTGAACCGACCAAGGTTATTTTCATCGACCACTCGTAAATCGTGGTCACCACCTTCGATTAGTTCGTGCCAGGTATACAAAAGAGGCAGCAGTTTCCTCAGAAACGGATTAACGTCGATGACCATAGGCTCGCCAGTTTCAGGGATATACAAGTCTAACACAAACAGCTTCATCCCCAACTTGTTGACAATATTAGGAACAAAATTGGCGATGGTTTGCTTGTGTTTCTCCCGATTTTCCACGAGATGAGGGTAGTGGTTCAAATCACGCTGACTGGCGCCAATGATGGTTCCATCACGAATAAACACTCGGAACTCGTGCAGCGGGTTGATATCCACCCACCGTCTTAGTATAAGCTTGAATGGAACCGTATCGGTCAGTTTATCTTCGCCCTCTGAAACTTCAGAAAAGGGGGCGGTTAAATCGTCTCCAGCGTGGTCACTCAGCTTTAAGAGAAGTAGAACATCATCAGCAGAGTGGCATCTGAGCGTATTAGCATTGATCCAACGAGCATCTTTCGGTGCCAGCCAATTAAGCTTGGGGAAGGGGAAGTCACCCACAAGCGAATTAACCTGGTTATAGAAGTCGATAAGCTCATCCAGCCACACATCTTGTTGAGTAGTTTCATCGTCGCTATCGTCTACCTCCTCCACTTTGTTGTTGGCGTCGCCAGGAAGCCGAATCAGGTCCTGGTCGAGGAACTTATGGAAATCATCGGGGATGGCGATAATCTTCAGCGCCGGCGTGTATGCCTTTAATTTGGGGTACCACTGGTCAAATGAACACGCAAGCACTTCGTCTCGAGTCACCGGTAGCTGGTGGAACACCGCTGTAGTTGTCATTAGGTGTGTATTTGAGTATGGGAATGAGGGGAAGATCTAAATATGAGATGGTGCGAGCGATGGTCATTAAGCATAAACTACACGATTAGTAATGGTGTTTGACCAAACGTTCTTTCAACTCCGACTGATTCGATTTGCTTTTCCGTGGTGGTGTGTTTGTCAGCATGTCATCGGTTTCGTAGACAGAAGATGAACGTGCTGAAAAAACGTGTAGGAGACTGTGCAACAAAATCAGTATTGTATTTTCCGTTTATTGTATAGTCAATTGATTCAAGAATGTTGTTTTCCTTCGAATCGAAGCTGGTGGAAGGTGATCGATCTACCCTTTGATCGTAGCTATCATCGCACCCATCACTACTGAATAATAGTTGATTTTCCCTTGATTTCAATCAATTGACTAATCCCTGAACAAGAGCGAATTAGCCATGATCCTAAAAAACCAATTGATTGGTTTCAAAAGTCAATCTTTTGTAAATCACTTCATTACTTTATTTCAGCCCTCACCCTTACTCTCACCTTTACTCTAAAGATGACCTACCCCTTAACTTCACCAATACTGGCTCAAATCTAGCAAGAACTTCACACTAACTATAAAAACCATCAATTAATCCAAATGTACTCTCACTATACCCATATCTCCTCTCTGTTTACCAAATTCACTCCCCCCCTAGTCCCGGGGGGGCCGCGCGCATCGGGGGAGACTTTTTCACTGAGCGCTCCACTCCTTAACCCTTTAACCACCAATACAACCCCCATGGCTGTCGCTGCCCCCGCCCCATTCAAGGACAAGGAGAAGCCGCAGGAGGTGCGCAAGCTGAACATCCTCGCTGCCCGCGCCGTGCTGGACGCCATCCGCACCCTGTTGGGCCCCAAGGGGATGGACAAGATGATCAAAACCAAGAACGGCCAGATCATCATCTCTAACGACGGCGCTACCATCTTAAGGGAAATGGCGGTGCTCCACCCAGCGGCCCGGATGCTTGTTGACGTGTCCCACGCTCAGGATATCGAGGCCGGTGACGGTACCACCTCAGTGGCGATTTTGACGGGGCTGTTGCTTGGTGCCGCCGAGAGATTGCTTAACAAAGGGATCCACCCGACTTTAATTGCCGAGCTGTTTCAGCGAGCCGCCCAGCGTGCCTGCGAAGTGATTTTGGCCATTGCCACCAAGATCAGCCTCGATGACCGCGAGGCGTTAATGAGAGCGGCGCTGACGTCATTACTGTCGAAAGTCGTCAACCAGTTCTCGCTGTTCTTAGCGCCGTTGGCGGTCGACTCGGTGCTTAAAGTGCGCCAGGAACTGTCGGTGGACTTAAACGATATCCGCTTAATCAAGCGTATTGGTGGTACTATCGACGATACTCAGATGATCGACGGCGTGGTGCTTAATCAGACGGTGGTTAAATCCGCTGGTGGCCCTACTCGAGTGGAAAAAGCTCGCATCGGGCTTATCCAGTTCCAATTGAGTCCGCCTAAACCGGATATGGAAAATAACGTCGTCGTCAACGACTACCGCCAAATGGATAAAATCCTTAAGGAAGAAAGAGCCTACTTGCTCAACATCTGTAAGAAGATCAAGAAGACTAAGTGCAATGTGTTGTTGATTCAAAAGCTGATCTTGCGTGATGCCGTCAACGACTTAGCCCTCCACTTTTTGGCTAAACTCAACATCATGGTGGTTAAAGATATCGAGCGTGACGAAGTGGAATTCTTAAGCAAAGCCCTCGGGTGTAAGCCTGTGGCCGACATCGATTCGTTCACCGAAGACCGGTTGGGCCACGCCGACGTGGTTGAAGAACAGGACGTGCTTTCGCTGAAGATTGTTACTATCACTGGCATCCCGCAAAAGACTACTAAACCTACGGTGCTGATTGTTGTTAGAGGTAATAACCAGATGGTTTTGGACGAAACCGAACGGTCGCTCCACGACGCCCTCTGTGTGGTGCGCTGTCTCGTGAAGCAGCCGGCGCTTATCGCCGGTGGTGGTGCCCCTGAAATTGAAGTGGCTCGCATCCTCACCTCAGAACTGCACAAGTTGCTGGGGGTCGAACAGTTTGTGTGGCAAGAGTTTGCCAACGCGATGATGGTGATCCCCACCACATTGGCGGAAAACGCCGGTTTGAACCCGATTGCCGTGGTCACCGATCTCCGTAATCGTCACGCTATGGGCGAGAAGAATGCTGGTGTTTCAATCAAACGGCTGGGCGCTTCCAACACCTACGACGAGCACGTGTTGCAGCCGGCGTTGGTGCTGACGCTGGCGGTGACGTTGGCGCTGGAGTGCTGCAAATCGATCTTGCGCATCGACGACATCGCTTTTAGTCGCTAATGGTAACGAATAGACAGAAAATGATAGGAAATCGTAGTAATATGAGGGTTGAGGCTACCCTTGGCCCGTTGACGTAATCATCGGTCGGGGCTTGTACTACTATAAAGCTCGAAGGGTTCTATTTCAACGTCACTTCCAAGTGATTTCGATGATTCAGGTTATCAGTCTGCTGGCACACCTGGATATCCTCAATCTAAATCCGATCGATTCAATTTGTATTAATCATTGTAGGCTGAGAAATTGCTAGCCATTGTGTCGTGCTTAACGCCACTACAAGTTCCTGGATGGAATTTCTTAACCATGTGTGAGAAGAAGTGAAAATAAAATAATTTGTTGTTGATGCTTACCGTAAGCAGTTGCTTCGCCTGGTTTTGACAATGGCTCAATTAAGCTTACGGGTTATTTTCGTTGCCATTACCAACCACAAGGTCATGTTTTCTTGTTTGTACCAGGTTGTGGTGCCATGATCTTCTCATGCACTCATCCTCGAAAATATGGAGGGATTCTAACCAGGAACCTAACTCGGGACCCATCCGGGAGCCTAACCGGTTGTCACGTCCACGGTAGACTCGGTTTGGCACCGGGTCATGCGCCAGCAACCGAAACGCCAATTTGCGAAGTATAAACCTGAAATGGGATCGGCAAACAAACTACAAACAAATATTATCCATTATTCATTTTTTTACCACAGGTATTCTAACCACCAGTGGTGCTAATTTTAGGAGCTTATCATGTGTACAGAGACAGGGCTGTGGAGGCCCTTCGTAAATTCATTTGGTGCAGCGCGGTTGCGAAAAGCAACCACAGGTACGCGTCACGTCAAGAATGAAGAAATAGTCAATAACAGCAACTGACGACCGTGGTGAGAACCAAGACTCGCGTCTACGCCAATTCACAAAAATGTGGGGGCGACCGTAGTGCCAATTTCCGATTGACGAGGTTAAAAAATGCGTTGGAGTATAATACATGTTTGCGCAAGGGATCAATCGCACCCAAGAAGGCTGTTTTTGGGCCATGGGTAGCCGGCTTTGGTGAACAGCGTCAAGTTGACATTAGAGTAGATGTCGGGGTGCGCCTGGATATAGTTTTGCGTCGGGTGGTCCGTAGGGTCACAGCCGGTATTGATCTGGTCTTTAGGCTGGTAGATGCGGACGTAGTCGATGCGGTGGGTGGCAGGGAAGTTGAGCCCGTTCCAGTCGATGTAGGCCCAGTTGTTGGAGATCCCCAAGTTCATAATCACCAGCATCGGCTCCTTGGAAATGCGCCGCCAGCCGACATTGCCGTCAGGGTGGAGGGCTTTAGCTCTCATCGTCATCGTCGGGTCTTGCCCCACGAACCACGTGATGTAGCCGTCGTCGTTATCGTGGAGATACTCAAACGCATACGTCTGGAAGTTATGAGGGCCGTCGCCAAACTCGTACCACGACCGGTTGAGCCGGGTCACCGCCGAGATCGCTTGCTGAAAGGGGCCACCAGCGTAGGTGTTCATCACCGTCACCAGCTTATTGTGGATCTCGACGAACTCGTAGTCAGGCATGTACCAAATGTCATAGGGAGCTACCTGGTACAGTTGAGAGACCCGACCGTTCTCCTCGTGGATTTCCCCTTCTAAAATATCGATTTCAGGAGCACCGCGGCCAGTACCAGGGTTGGGGTGCAGTTCACCTTTACAGGTACACAGATTAAGTCGTTGGCCAGGAAGGAAGGAAATACCATCGGGCAGTGATTGGTTGGCGGTGATACCAGCATCGCACGACTCGTAAGTATAAGGCCATACCCCGTCGGTAGTGGCTAAATACCCCGGTCTCCCCAAATTGCCCATCGTCCATAAACCCGGCCATAACCCAGAAATGTTACCGTAGTTAGGTAAGCGGGCGGAAATCTCAATGTGGCCCTGAGTAAAACACATTTTGTTCCACAGCTGTACCATCCCTGACCGGTAGAACATATCGTGGTTCTTAAATGCGTCCATCCGTAAGTTTAACGTGCCTTCAGCAGTGGTGACAGCGTCAGGGTCGTACCACTCCAAATCCTTAGTGGCATCGTAGTGTAAGTCGACCGCCTGCCAGAATTGATCGTCACCGTCGTAGAAAGTACGCCCTTCAGCATTGAACTCATCACTAAACACAAGCGTCCAATCGGAGCCGTCACGAGCCTTTTTGGTGAGGTACTCCTGAGGAGTATCGGGGTCAATAAGCAGCGTACGGAGCCCGCCCATAAGTGGGTATTGATAGAGAGTAAGCACTTCATAACGCTGGGGAACGACTTTGGCACCAACGCCAGAATAAGTAAACACGGGAATAAGCACAAACACTGCTACCGCAGCGAGCACCATCCCCACTAAGGCGATGGCGGCGTTCCGCAGCTTAGTATCCATCGTCTTCAAATCGTACCAGAACCGGTTTTTATCGTATTCGGCATCAGCCACGGGGTCAGGATTGTGTAAGTAGTCATCGGGTTCTTTATCTTCAATGCTTAGAGGGAATTGGTGGGCAGGGTAGCCCCCAAACGGCAGCGAGTCAGGGTCATAGGTGATTGAGGGAGATGCCAGCCACCGTTGATGGTCTGGTCGTTGGGGAGGCAATAATGAGCCTGACAGCAGCGCGTGATTAAAATCGGGAGATTCCGAGCTCCCCAGCCCACTGCTCGGGTAGCCACTAGGGTAGCGACTGTCTCCATTCTGGTAGCTGTTTTGGTAGCGACTGTCTCCATTCTGGTAGCTGTTTTGGTAGCTATGGGGATAACTATTTTGAAGATCGTTATGGGAATTTGGGATCAACCTCTCATGCTCTTCTTCGGGGTGGAACGGGTTCTCCACCAGCAGCTGGGCCAGGATGTCGCTGCTGGAGGTATGGGTCAAATTGCGGGTGAACATCCACTGCAGGCACCAAGATCACACGCTTACCTTATTTGACAGAACGGAACACCCCCATAGCTGCCGCTGCTGCTGGCCTATATATATCTATTCCACCACTTCGCCTGCCAGGCTTGGCGGAAAGGCTTTGACGCTTGCCGGTGGTCGCATGCCAAGAGTGGGCCTGCCAAACAATGTGGCAGGGCGAGAACGATACCAAGAAAACGGCAACCACAGATAGCGGAACGATAGCAAGCAAAATGCTTTAAAGTAATCCCAAAGGACTTTCGGAAACAGGCTGGAAGGTGTCGTCTAACTAGTGGCTTTTGGTTGACGACGGCGCGGGGTTGGCTGTAGGTAATAATGGCGGTTCCGCCGTACGCGGTGGGGGCGAAAACAGCATTAAACATTGGCGAGTTTCACGACAAGACATCCAGCTAGCACGAGGGGGATAGTGACTGCGCCCCGTAGCCGACTTGGTTTGCTGGCTCCATTGCTTTATATGCCGTCGATGATACTAGACAAGAAATTAGATTACAATTTTTCGTCTTGGTTCAGGTGGAACGACACGCTCAATGTCAGTTAGCCGACAGAGTGATTTTCCCGAGTGGTTGCGGTGTTTGGTTTCAGTGCAAGTAGCAGCGGCTGTCATGTAGAGCACCTTTCAGCTGATGAAAACTTGGCACTTTCAATACTATTAATATAGGTTTATGGCGCCACTGGCATTAAACACCGCTCTACATTTACTGGTTGCCTTACAAGACCCCACAAGCAAACAATCGCCGATCGCGCTGATCGGGCGACGTGGCCTATTTACGGGCCTAGCTACGAGCACAAGGGGGGCTGCCTTAGTCCACCTCAATGAGATAGATGAGGGTGGGTACGGCCGTGCTGAATTATTCCCATCTGGGTCGATGGCGCCCCGGGGCTCCCAACAGGGAGACGCCCCTCTCCGCGAGGGGGGCAGACGCGTGGATTGAACCCATCTCTCTACTACTAAAATAAAGTGTGGCCGCCTTGTGGGCGAGCGTCCTGCACACGACCGCAAAAGAAAATCACCTTTGCCCGCTGTATACACTCCCATACGCCTGTGGCCCGCGGTGATGCCAGTGACACCCAAAGGCCATCATGGCCAGATCGAGCGCAGTGCAGCTCGCTAGGGGCCAAGACTTCGAGGGAATGATCCGAATGATCCCGCGTGACCTACCCTATTTTTGTCCGATCTCTATTGCCCATCGTTTACCTTACCCCCCTCCCCCATAACCCGTCTGTGGTCCGGCCAGTTGTATATTTACCTCTTCTCCAAATAAGCTCTGAGGTGGGCCATGGCTCTGCACCAAACAGACGCGCCCTGCGCTTCGCCTCGTTCTTTTTTTGACCCGCTCGATTCGCACTGATCGCTGGCGAAATACTCTCTTCAACCATCCAAGAAAACGGTTCCCGCGCCTTGGCAGCACCCCCTCTCGTTTCCCCTGTTATCCTGCTGACTCTTGGCTGCCCGTGATGTCTCGAGATTTGACGTTCAACTCCCGCCACCACACCGACGCCGCCAACGACCAGGCGCTGCTGCTGCTGTCGCGAGGGTCCCCCGACCCGTTCTCCGACAGCCACCAGGCACTGATGCCGGCCATGGCCTCGTCGGGCATCCGCCACCCTCAGGGACCGGTGCCGTTGCCCCAAGATAGCTACGGCAGCGCTACTCCCGACCTGAGGCTGACGCTGGCGCTGCCCCACGACGACGACGACGGCCTCACGTTTCAACCCTACCAGCACCAGTACCCCAGTGTCCCCGAGCTCGGGGCACTGGGTGCCGGCACTCGCTTGCTCAGCGACCACGAGTACTTGCGCCAGCTGCTGGCGCTGCCCCTGTTGCACGTCCCCGCCGAGTTCGACCGCTACCCACTGATGGAAGGGCTGCGCGTGGTGCTGCTGACGCTGTTGGCGCTGCAGTGGAAACACTACCAGCACGAAAACCCCCTGAGCTCCGACGAGAGCAACCCGTTCATCTCCCACACCGATTTCTCGCCGTTTGGCGGCTACCCGGCGACTCAGTTCCCCCTCCACATCGACGATAAAGAACCCGACGATTACCTCCATAATCCTGACCCTGTCGCCGACGCCGAGTACGAAAAGAACCGGTTTATCTACGACTTAAAGACCGCCGACCGGCGTGTCATTGGCGGCATCTCGGCGTTGGTGGTGATGGTGCTCGGTGCCGTTGCCGTTTTCGTGCTTATCCCCGTGTTCACCTACTCCGGGGTCGGCAACCACGTTGTCCCCCAGCGCTACGAAGTGCTCACTCGCTACCTGTACCCGCTTATGGGGGCTATTCGCACCTCATTGGTGGACCCCGATACTCCTGATGAGTACCTCACCAAAAAGGCTCGTGACGGCTCCGAATGGACGTTAGTGTTCTCCGACGAGTTTAATGCTGAAGGGCGTACTTTCTACGAAGGCGACGACCAGTTCTGGACCGCCCCTGACTTGCACTACGATGCCACCAAAGATTTGGAATGGTACGACCCTGACGCCGTCATCACCGATAAGGGGACCGTCAACTTGAGAATGGACGCGTTCAAGAACCACGACATGTTCTACCGGTCGGGTATGCTTCAGCTGTGGAACAAGTTCTGCTTCACTCAAGGGAGACTCGAAGTAAGTGCTCGTCTCCCCTTCTACGGTAATAAGTCAGGTTTGTGGCCCGGTTTGTGGACGATGGGTAACCTCGGTAGACCCGGTTACTTAGCCAGTACCGAAGGGGTGTGGCCTTACTCCTACGAAGCCTGTGACGCCGGTATCACTGCCAACCAGTCGCTGCCGGACGGTATCTCCTATTTGCCCGGTCAAAGACTTAACCTGTGTACCTGTAAGGGTGAAGACCACCCTAACCCCGGTGTTGGTCGTGGCGCTCCCGAAATTGATGCCATTGAAGCCGCCATGGGTGATGGTATCGGGCAAGCGTCGCAGTCGCTTCAAGTGGCTCCCTATGATATCTGGTACATGCCTGACTACGACTTCATTGAAGTGCACAATAAGCTGGTGACAATGATGAATACCTATACCGGGGGTCCGTTCCAACAGGCCATTTCTGCCATTACCAATTTGAACTGGACGTGGTACGAATTGGGTGATGGCCCGCACAATTTCCAAGTCTACGGGTTTGAATACTTAAACGACCAGGATAATGGTTACCTCCAATGGTTTATTGGTCCTGATCCGACGATGACGGTCCACCTGTGGGCTTTACATCCCGAAGGTAACATCGGGTGGCGGACGTTGCTGAAGGAGCCGATGTCGATCATCATGAACATGGGTATCTCGAACAACTGGGCCTACATCGACTGGAACGCCCTCAAGTTCCCCGTGACCTTCCGCATCGACCTGGTGCGCGTGTACCAACCCAAGGACCAGATCAACGTTGGTTGCGACCCCCCCGGCTACCCCACCCAGGAATACATCAACAAGCACAAGAACATCTACTACAACGTCAACTTGACCTCATTTGAGAAGGCGGGTTACACGTTCCCCAAGCATAAGCTCACGGGGTGCTAAAAGTGATGGTTTTTCACTTGGTGGGTTCATTTTTACATTTTAAGGTTTTCACATTGTTTTCGCTTTCATTTTTTTTATATATGGTTCGGATAGAAGATAATAAATACACCAAAAAACCATCAATAAGAGGCATCTGACAACAACTGATTTATTGAAGAAGATCGAGTCGCTGTCATCCAAAACCATATCATCGAATTAAGCATTTCAACTCAAACTCTCAATAGAGCACCTCACGAGTCTGATGATAGACCTCAGGTTCATCTATCAGGCTCAATACCACAAGGTTGGGATCACAGTTGTTCGGCTCCCCTAATGTACAACACGTTATTGCACCGGACAAACACTTCGCCGAGCTCTTCCGATTGACGCTTACCGTCACGAAGTACCAGTTCGTGACACAGCTCAATCTGGAGGTTCATATACTTGTCGACCGCCACCAACGTCCCCGAGTACTCGGTGCGGTTCCACTTGAGCCGCACCACGATGGGCTTGCCCACGAGGTTCTTGACAAACACGTGCGGATACACGGCCTGGAGGTTAGTTGATGCCACGGGCGGCTGTCGCTGTTGACTTACGGTGCTCATGTCAAATGAGTACACGCGCTGACGGCTGATGGGGGGGCAGGGTCGATGGTTGCCGGGGGTAACAAACCTTTTTTCCCAGCGCGCATCGATTTTGGAAGTTATATGCAGGACATATAGGTAGTGTGGCCCTAAGTGGTGTGTAGGTGGCCGTCTAAGCCTCGCACATCGATTACCTCCGAAAGATCTTAGGCAAACGAACACCCGCGGGAGGGTCGACTCTAATATTTAGGATGATGCAGTTGTGCATTATGCCTGTACCGCGCGTCCATTTTCAAATCCCGGGACACCACCCCACATACCATCATCTAACCTCGTTTAGTCATGTCGCCTCGGGATGTTGTTTTCAAACAATAACGTCGTCTAAACTGTAAGCAAAAAGCGTGTCATGCCTCAGATTGTTTTTTGTTTTTTTTGTTCCTAAGCCCCCATCATTTTTTTTAATGGCAATCTTCCTCGGTTAAAACAAGCACCGGTGCCACAATCTTTTACCAGGTTAATGGGGGTAAGGAGTTACACCCTGGCCCTTACTTCCCCTCTGCACGATGACGACTAGCCATCGTCACCCCCGAATATACGCGGCGGCGCAGGACGCCCTGCGTCGACATTCCGCAGTGAACAAAAAATGAACTGCCGCAGGAATTAGCGGTGGCGGCATGTGCCTGGTGCCTGAATTGTTTCATCCGTCTATGGCTCTCACCACTTATATATACCGCCTCATCTCATCCGTTTCTTCAACCTCCAAAAAAACCATGTCGACCCTCGACTCGCTGCTTATCCAAGGCGCCATCCTCATCGACACGCTGCTGCTGCTGCTTACCACGACGCTGCAACTGGCGAGCTACTTCAGTGACTTGCGAGCCATGACCAGTGTTGGCACCACCGAGAGTGCCCTTTCCAATAACATCACCACCGCCCAGAAACCAGGGTCGCTGACCTCGGGGTCCCACACGCTGGCGACGCTGAAGTGGGGCATCATCACCGTCACCGTGCTTGTGCTGCTGCTTATCTGTGCGGTGTGAAAAGTGGCTGATATTATTGGCTCATCCTTTGTTCTCGCATTGTCACTCCTTAAAAACCAGTGGCACCATAATTTCTCGAAGATGAGCGATACGGCTCTGGCAGCCCTCGTCGCCCTCTCCTTTGTATACTACATCTAATAGACACAATTACCAACTACTTCATCCTCGGATCTTCTTGTGACACGGCCACGGAGAAGCAGCCTCGCGCCCCTTGTTTACCTTGTCAAATTTTTTTGGATTGTGCGTATTTTCGTGTACACGATGCAGGTCGCGCTTACACCCCCTCACATCGACAAACAATATCCCATCGGGTATCGAGCCACAAACTGGCAGGTTCGCGACGGGCAAATTAATGCAGTAACGCATCCTTTTGACGGGACCATTGTCAGGAACAATGCCTTCCCTAAACGTATTAAAACACTGTATTCAATTTTATGAGCAACCGGTGTTTACGTAAATTGTGTCAGTTGTGGGGCGGTGACAAGCCGGGATATGCCTACTGCCATTTATTTAGCCGCTGACTAGGCAGCGACGTGCCTCCTCCGATTGTTAGAAATGCCCGTCACCGGCGTGGAGCTAGCAATTAGGGATATTACACCTGGTAAACGCCCCATCACGTCATACAAGTGCTGGTTGCAATAAGCATCTATTGTTAATCGTAGCTGGAAAATTAAGTGTCTATTGTCTGGGAAGAGATCGTCAGACGACATCGACAAGAGCACATCGTCTAGATGGTCGCACGTCGTCAAGATGGTTCTGAGAATGGTTTATGTACAGGGGAGAAGTATAGGTGTTGGTGACGAGTCACTGGCGGTGGATCTTCGGGTAGAGGATGTGTAAGGCAATGATGGGGAGCCACACGACTCCGACTAAACCTGCCATGAGCCCAAACGCTCCTAAGTAGCCCATCGACGCGAACATCGGCGGGAAATAAAAAGGACCGACAAACGCGTGGGTTTGTCTGATGGCAGTGAGAAAAAGCGCCACCTCCGACGCCTGACTGGGAACCAAATCGATACAGTACGCGATCAACGTGGTGGTGATCATTTGAAGACCAAACAGACCGATGACAAGCCCCACCAAGGGAGTGATATTAAACGTGTGTAAGTTTTGCACTTGCACACCAAATACCACGAGGCCGACGATGGCAGTGGTGAAACCAGGATAAGTGAGCCAAAGTCGTTGGCGAGGGTTAGGG
The DNA here is from genome assembly GCA_030674695.1 of Diutina mesorugosa. Lineage (NCBI taxonomy): Eukaryota > Fungi > Ascomycota > Pichiomycetes > Serinales > Debaryomycetaceae > Diutina > Diutina mesorugosa. The sequence goes on from JAKUAI010000038.1 coordinate 101,370, forward strand.
TTCTTCAGCTTTTTCATAAGCCAGTCACTTAAATAGCCCGTGTGTTCGCCGACGATAAACCCAATTAAAAAGGCAATAAAACAGAGCCCTAACGCCTGCGGTCCCATTTGAAACTTGTGGACAAAAATCTGAGGTAAATCGACATTGGGAGCAATATTGACATAAGTAAAACACACACAATTCACAATGGCACAAAGGAATACTTGCCAATTGAGGAACAATTTCGCCGGGGCAAGGATTTTGGCAATGGTGACGGGGTTATCTTCCCTTACTGGTTTCAATGTCCACCATGCTTTCAGCCATACTCCTACGGGAGCTATCACTTGCGATTTTGGGTCGTAAAGCGTTTCTCGTCCAAAAATTAAATAGGCGACAAACTGAGCGAAATTAGTCGCTGAAAACACCACGTAGATCCACTTGGTAGCAATTCTTTGCATGACAAACCCCATAAAAATCGGACCGGCAATGGTACCGATATTTACTGATAATGCCCATACCCCCAGTCGCGACGCTCTCTGGTGGGCAAACGTCGTTTCTTTAACCACTGCTCCACCGACAGCGATGCCGGGAGATACAAAAAACGCCAGGAGACATCTGAGCGCCATGAGCGTGCCGTAGTCCGAGGTGGCAAACACCGAGCCGATATTGAACGCCATCAGTCCTAACACCGATACCATCAACAATTTGTGGCGTCCGTAGCGGTTCATGATCGGGAGCCACACCCACGGCATCCACCCGATAATGACAATCTGTGCCAGTGTTAAATACAGCGCTCTTTCGATGGTGACTCCCATATCTTCAGAGAACTGTTCAAAACCAGGCACTTGCCCCAGCGCTTGAAATGTCAGGAAAAACCCATGGAAGGCCACCATCGACAACTGGAGCCATTTCTGAAACAGCGGCCAGTTCAAAGGGTCGCCATCGCTCGGCCGAGGCAAGGGGTCCAAGTGTGCGGTGCCATGGCGGTGGACAAGGTACTGGTAGTGAGCGCTGCTGATGTCGGAGCCGACCTCGTCGGTGTGGTGGTTGAGCTCGGCCTTGTCGTCCTTCTCTAGCGAGGCTTCCATCGACAGATAGAGAGATATAATGCTTTCACTGTGGTGTGCCTATGGCCGAGGCGTTTGCCAAGCGAAGCTGGCTTAACGAGGTAGCGATGCGGCTACGCTTTTTCGAAGGCGTTATCCGGGGAATCGGGTGAAGGGATATCGGGGAGCAGAGCTTGGCAAGCGGTAGGCGATTGGTCAAGCCCTAGCGGTGTGACCACTGCCGAAATATACGTTACGGTGTCAATAAAGAGACATCTAACATCGTAAGAATCTGTAGTGAATATGACATCGTATACGATAGACCTAAACGGGATACTTTCGAGGTTGACTTAGATTGGGATAAATACCAGGTAACCTTAATTCCTCTCAACCTATAGTATCTTCTAGCAACTCTATTCAAGTCATAATGCTTTGGTTTTGTTTGTTTTCCCCCTGGAAGGCTCTTCGCTGACTGCCTTGATATAGTATGTGGTGCGATGCTAGAGCTATGCTATATGCCATGCCCGCTGCTAGCCGACATTTTTGCTCAGGCCAATGCCACTAGCCACGTTCACCTGCTACGCCTCCAGTGGTGGCTTAACACTCGATAGTTACCAAAGGTTCCCGCGCAATGTCTACAGTTTGTGGTATCAACTTCTACCGTTCTCACTCACTCGCTCTGGCTAGCCTTAGGGTTGGCGACTGACCAAATTCCTCGTGACTAGTTGGTACTGCATATGATCACAAAATATCATTAGGCGTACACTGTAAAAGTGTTTGACATCACCCAAATACTGCATATAATTGTCAAAATACTGCACACAGTGCGTGATCGACGGGGGTCGAGTCGCTCAACTCACTGCAATAGCAATGAACGCCCCGTCCCCCCACGTTTCGTCGTTGTTGTCGTCGTCGTCGTCATCAGCACCAGTCCCACCACTTCATTTTCACCCCACCAAACCAATTTTCCCGGTTTCTCGCTTCCCCCCGTTCCCAGCCACGATGTCGTCGGGGGTCGTTCGCCAGGTGCTGCTTGCGGCGTGGCTCACCACCGTGGCGGTTGCGCTACACCTGGCCAATGAACGAGAGCTGTGTGGCGTCCGCTGATCACACCCCACCGACGACACTAAGGACGATGCCAACCCCACCACTAGGGCTGGCAATCGTCGCGTTTTCATTAGGTACACTTATCTCCGTAGATCTAGCTGTTTTATTCGTCTTCTGCGCACACGATTACCTGGTTGTCACGATGGTGAAACCTCGCCGCTAACTCGCCAACTAGCCGGTTTGATGGCAGACCGTCCATACAAATGTTTCTCGCCGTCGTCGGGAGAATCGTTCTAAGCTATCCTCGCCCACCGGGTCGCATTTTTGTGGTGAGGTTCAGATTTGGTTGGGGCTAGGTAAACGCCGCGGCCCCGCGCAAATGGTCTGGTGTGGCTCGGACTTTGTGTCGACGCTCTGCCCTGGTAACCACCCAACACATTTATCACGCAAACGTGCTGGCTAAAGCGCATGTTTTATGGCGAAGCATTTTACGTTTCTGGGGAGAAGCTTTTTTCTTTTACGGCGAATGCGAACGGGGCTGGCGCGCTGGCTGGTTGCTGTCGCAATAGAGTTTTTCTCCGTTGCGAGCCCGGGATAAGTATACTCTCCATCACCAAAAGGAACGCGTTTGTGGATTTAAGCTCAGCTAAGCAGGGTTTAAGCTTTGCCAAGGCAAATGGAATGCTGACAGCCAATTGATTGGCCATGTAAAAAAGTATCAATCTTCTTTAATTTGGGATTTTCTCTTTGTTTGGTTAAAGTAGCTTAGATGGCTGAACTTATCGGTTATGACAATACACTTAGATTTCATTCTTAGGAGTCATTAAGATAAAAGATATAGGGAGAGACATGTAAAAATGCATTAGAGCTTTTTGATAAATGGTAGTTCTATCATATTATTGCATTTCATTGCTTGTTTCTCCATCTCTGACCTAATTAAGCATTGAAGTGCACAACTTCATATAAACTAGCAAAAACCATCAACTTAAGTCCTTCACGGCGGACTATTTCACTTAATTCAAATTATCGTAATTTGGTATTATATTAAGTATGCTAGATGCTAAATAGTTGGACGAAGCGAGGGAAGTTATCGGTTTCCATTACGCGGTACAAGTGGTTCATCACTCCCCGATACGCCATCGCCAACCGGGCCAAGTAAGCCAATTCCGATAATGACGAGGCGCACCAGTTTTCGTTGATGGGCCCAAATACTTCCTCAGTGACCGATTCTTCCAGGTACAGAGGCGGGCGTGATTGGTCGGCGGCCTCAAACGTAAGCTCCTGAGGCGTGTGGATGAACTCACCCACTTCTTCAGCGTCAAAGTGAGCAGGGTCAGCAAATAACCGGGCAACCCGAGCCTTAAGTTTCAGCTCAATGTTCACTGGGTAAGGCAGATCGTCACTAATATGGCACACAAAGATCTGGAACGCGGTCAGCTTACACTCGGTGATCGCCGACGCCACCGCCTTGGGCTCAATCATCAGTCGCTGGACAAGTCTCATGAGCTTATCGATGCGGCTCTCAAACCACCACAACTTGGTGTATGCCTCTAAGTTCTCTCCAGCAAATTCTAGGTCCAAATACTGTTGGAGAAGTTGGGCTAAACCAGGGTCTTCAAGCACTTGACCGAGCAGAAGATCCAGAGACGCGTCAGCAAAATACGCTTTAATCCACCCGTCACTAGGGTTACCTTTAATTGAATCAGCAAACGGATTGAGCGGTGGCTGAGCCCATCTAAGCTTTGCCAAACCACGCTCACTAACGGAGTAATAACAACTTCGGTGAGGGGTGAATTGTCCCTCTGTCAGTCTCAGCGGAAACTCTAATACCGCCTGAATTAACCCCATATTCATCATGTGTGAAGCAATCACCACTGCCTGTCTAGGAGAGTCAAGATCAGTACAATCCATGAGCCATTGGCATATCCCTTTCCCAGAAAAGCACCGGATTACTTTACCCACATGTTTTATCAATCTCAAACCAGCAGCCGACGAGTAGTACTGGCTTAGCAGGTCCAGTTCCGGGTTGGTATAGTAGCGGTGGTGATACGGCAGCACCTCAGCCTTTGGACTAGAGCTAGAGCTGGTTGACTGTGGCATCAGGTGCAGTCTTTCCTGGGGCAAACCAGGGTAATTACCGTGAGCCAGATGGATAGAAATGGGGTCAGGCGGGTTAAACGGGTCCCACACGTTTGGCTGAGGTCCCATCATCCACGAGAAAATCAACTGGATCAATTTCGGGCTTAGCAAAATTGTATCGTCAATCGGGTTTCGTTGGAAACTAATTAAAGCGAGCGAATTATAGTTCAGAGTAATGATCAGCGGCCATTTATCCGGTACCACACCTAGCTTAGCAACAAATCTAGCCACAACGGCTACTCCCTTAGCCGTGGGCTGCATCATCGCACTGTCTGAAGGAACAGTGGCCAACGTACGGTCGCCAGGACAGTACACCAAATGAGCGTCAAAACAGCGGGCGAGAAGCTCGCGACCAACGTCGCCATTGATTTTATAAGAAAGAGTGGTTGAAACATTAGTAGTGGTCACTTTCATCGCCATATTGCCTAGCACTTGCAATGCCTGCGACGTGGTAAACCCGTAGCTGACCCGGCGCGATCCGAGTCGGATGCGGCCGCCGGAGGCCTGTAAGTTGAGCGTCATCACCATGATCAGGAAGATTTCGAAGAGCTTGGCGCCCAGAATTTTGTCCTGATCCATATAGCTGGCGGGAAAAAACTGAGATGTAAGTTAGCAAATTTCGCAGCCGCTCCGTGGTTTTATAGCCATGGGGAAGGTGGCACGCAAAAATTTTTGTGCGTCTGTAAGTAGTGTCCGTATAGACGCGGTACCTGAATCTCGGTGGCCTGACCATGCATGCGGCGAATCCCGCAACCACCTGGCGATGAGCTAAATCGGGGGGTCGATGATGTCTAAACCTTATATATTTGAAACCTATTTTACTCAATTAATGATTGACTACTACTTCCCGACTTTCTGACAATGAATTATCGGAATCTTCACGCTTTCAATTGCAAATTTTATCGTATCGATGCTGGGGGACACGCAGGGGTATGTGGTTCGGATTTAGCTCGCGAAGTACATCTTAAAATCTCCCGACCAAGACCAGCGTCACTTACATGGCATGAACGTGCCATTTACGATGTAACCGGGACGAGTTGGGTGGCTGAAACACGCTTGTAACCGTGTAAACGTGAAACGTGTCGACGAGTTTCATCTTTGTGATACTGGTATCACCAACGGTGGTTTATCCACGGCTGTGGTGGCAATTATTCCCTGCATCGGATAGGCCCCACATTCCTGTGCCGATACGTTCATCCGCTTATGTTATCGCAAGTGTACACCCGAGGGAATTATGGAACTACGCCTTACGTCAACCCTAAAGCAGCTCTATTTTTGGTGGTCCATTGCCACCGCCCAAATTGGCAATAGTGACCACCTGCCCATCCGAGGCACACAAGCAAGTCATGATTCAGCCTATCTCATCAGACTACTCATGATTTACAATGATTGGTACCTTTTTCAATCGTTCCATATTTACAGTTCACTCCTATCCCATTCAGGTGGGAAATCCCGTTGTATTATATGAGACGGTTTCGGGTTCTCCAAAGATAAAAATAGCTTTAAAAAGTAGATAAGAATGAATTAGATGCATGATACAAAGTTTTAATGACGAGTGCTCTGTCATGTAACCTGATCATAGCTCTGACTTTGTCTCCATTTATATTAGTGTTAGTGAGTCAGTGTTGAATTTCGTCGATCTATTTTTCACTCACAAGTTTCACTGTAGCCCTTTTTCGCGGTAGTGAGTTTCTTGCTGCTCTGTTTTTATCCCGTGCCAAGTTCGCACGGGGGACACAAAAATTTGTTGGTCGCGCACAACGAACAATGGACCGCCATGGGTTCACGCGGGAGCTGAGCGGTACCCCCGAACCTTACGACCACAACCAAACTCAAGACCAATTGAATAAGCTCGATGAAAATACCTCGCAAAACGCGTTCCTCAACCAGTTGCGCAGCGCCAGCAGCTCCCCCCCCAAACGATCATCGCCACCAGCACCCTCAGACCCGCTGCCTCTGAAAAAGACCCGGGGAGAACCCTTAGTCAGCGTACACGATGCCGACTTAGTCAGAGAACAAGTGACACGTCAGTTGATGGGCGACTTCCACTGGCTCGAACAACTGCTGCTTGGACTGACCTATAAACAGCTCCACACGATGATCACCAATACCGTGCGCGATCATGAGGGACACTCTGTTCTTTTAGTAGGTCCTCGTGGCTCGGGCAAGACGGCGATGGTCAATCGGGCATTGGACCAAATCAATCGGGACTACCCCGACCAATTTCTCCCAATCTACTTAAACTGTTTTATCCATAATGCCGACCACGTTGCCCTCCGAGAGATTGCTCGAACGATGGATGCTGCTTGGCGACAATCAGATGAGAACGTTTCGAGTGATGCTAAAGTGTTTGAAACGAGACTGATTAACGATACGTTTAACAATGTGTTGCAAACGTTAGAGAGTGGTAATAAAGACCGTCTCGCGGTGATTTTCATCATCGACGAGTTCGATAAACTTGCCCTTTCACTGTCACAACAAACACTTCTATATAATTTGTTCGAAGTGGCGCAAACGCTGAAGAATCCGATGTGTATTATTGGCATTACTCCGAGAATCACGCTGAGAGAGTTATTGGAGAAACGGGTACTCTCCCGTTTCAGTCAACGGGTATTGGCAGTTAACCATTCTCGTACTAAAGAGCAGTTTTGGCAAGATTTGCGTCCCGGCTTACTTGTCCCCGAGAGTGTGGAGGCTCAATTGGATAACCCCAAATACGCACAAATATGGAATCAGTGGGTCGATAAAGCCTATGAAGAGAATACTACTCTAACGAGAATCATCTTTGACGTTTATGCCACCACCAAGAGCTTCAAACAGGTCAACCAGCACTTGGTTACGGCGGTAGCTCGCATCACTCCCGAAGACCCGTTACCACGTGATCTGGACTTGATTCGTCTCGTGATGAACCACCACCCGTATAATACCATCAGCCAGCAGATTGCTAGCTTACTGCCGCTAGAGCTCCACCTTGTGATTGCCGCCTGTCGTGACGCTGAAAAGCGAAACCTGGAGGGCGTGGTCAACTTTAACTCGGCGTATAAAGAGTATAAACTGATGATTGACGACCATAACACTCAGGCAGCCGTTGGTGGTACCAATCTGCGATTGGAGCTGATGATTCTGGCTCAGTTCCAGGTGGCACAGCGAGTGTGGCTGATCGAAGTGTGTCGCAATTGCTGGCGCAATTTGTATAAGATGAAGGTATTGGTGGAAGTATCCGGTACGGGGATTGAAAGTAACGCTAAGATCATCCCCGACCTGATGATGGTCCAGTTGGACGTGACGTTGATGGAGGTAAGACACTTGACGGTGGAAGGGTCCATCGAGAGAAGACTCACGGTGCTTTAGGCGTATATAGCCAACTAATGCAAAACGTATACCAAATCAAGTGATGGCTATAAGATATAAAGACAGCAAAACACTCTAAGTTTACAAGCCTTGGTAGTTAAATCCACTTCTCAATGCCTTCCTTTAAGTGATTACTTTAGAGTACCATTGCATTCAAATGGTTATTAAAATTGCTTACAATTCATAAGGATAAGCAAATGATTATTACTGATGTATCATTCAAATTTAAAATCTTCATGGCAATATGACAATTGCCCTCCATTTGAGTGTATTCAAAGCTGTATCGAATCGTAAGTTTTATTCATACATGTCTAATTCTTTTTTTTTAGTGTAGTCATTCATTCATATCGTGATGGGTGTAAATAATGCTATTACGGGGGGGATGTAAAGTTGTTAGGAAGTAAAATAATTTTACTTCAAGAAGTCGATCAGGACGATGATGTCGTAGCCGTTTTCCTCGCACGCGTACATCGCCTCGTGTTCGTTCAGGTAGAGGAAACGGATGTTCTCCCCGACAAGAGAACGGAGAAGCGTCGTCAGGTGCAAGTCGCGGATCTCGACGAAACCCGGTTCGAACGCCAACAAGTAGGGGAAGAAAAGCGCCATATTCTGTGGGGTCCCTTCCCAGGCGATGAACCAGTCGTGGTTGATGCGCCAGCCATTGCGGTTGATCAAAAACACGAACTCCAGGTAGCACAACATGAACTCCTTATTCAAGCGGTGGATCGCTAACGGCGTCACCTGGTCGCGCAAGATGGCAAAGTCAAGCGACGGGTCGGCCTCGTCCAAAATCGGTTCCTTCTGGCCGTCCTTAAGCAGCAAGATCTCAAACCCTTTGGTGCAGCCGATACACAACTTGGTCTTGAGGAACGAGATGGAGACGGGGTCCAGCAGGAACAGCACCTCTCTGATCTCGGTGCGTCTCAGCTTGTTCTTGCTGCGGTCAAACGGGTTGGTGGGCTCAAAGATGATGATCAGGTGCAGCGGCCCCACTTTAGCGCCACACACGAGCAACTTGCCGTCGCAGATACCCGTCTTGAAGAACAGCAACGGCAGCGCCAAGAGCTTACCCAGCCTCGTATTGCGGGCGTGGTCGAGCGAGTCGCAGCACGAAAGGTCGTACTCGAACAATTGTTTGTCGGCAAGCACCAAGAGCTTGCCGTACTCGACGAGCACCTCGATCTGGGTGACGTAGTTGCGCAGGATGACGATTGTGGGGTCACTGACGATTTTCTCGGTCGAGGTGGCCAGAATTTGCCGGACCGTCAGCAACCAGAGACCCAGATCAGTACCGTATAAAAGCTTCTTGCCGCCGTGGAAGGGGACGGCACAGTTGATCTTGTTCAGCCCGTAGAACTTGCGGGTCTCGTACTTCGAAAGGGTGAAGAAGTCGTGTTGTTCAATCAACTTCTTCTGTTGCTGGTAGATCTGCTGGAGGATCTGCAGTTGGATGGTGACGTCCTCGGCAAACAACGACACGTGCACTTGATTAGCGCCCAACCCTAAGAAGTTGATTTGGTACTTGGTCTGGCCACCACCGGTACCGAAATTCAGCGTTTCAATGCGGTTGCGGATCAGCGGGTCCAGCACCACCAGCTCGTCGACACGGTGGGCGAGGATCAGACGCGTCAGCGGGGCGTCGATGCCCAGATTGACAAACACCAAGCCCAAATACATCGGCTTTTCGTACACTTTGTGGTGCTCCCTCTTGTTGTGGATTTTGTGCTTGACAAGAAGCAACGCGTGCTCAAACAAATACAAGTCGATGCGCTCGTTATCCCGCTTACGGTGCAACAGCGCCTGGTAGATGATGCGGTGGTGGTACAGCAATTTGAAGTTCTTCTTCTCCAACGTCTGTTTGCCCAAAAGACGGTGCAACACCATGATTTTGTGTCTATCCGTCAGCTCACCCGTCTGGGTGTTGATCTTCAGCAAAAGCTTTTCGATTTCATCTTTGGCCCGAGTCAAATTCTTATAGTCAGGCAGCAGTTCGTCGGTGTTTTTGATGATCCCTTGGAGCAAAAGCTGGTATCTAGCTGGTCTCTGGACCCCCTTGATTAAGAACGACAGCAAATCTTGTTTCCGCAGCTCCGGCTTCTTCTCAATCGCGTCTAAGAAGCGGGCGTATTTGGGGTTCACTTGTTGTTGGCGTTCGTGTTCAAACAGGGCAAACACTTTATTCCCCAGATAACGGACGAACGGGTCAAATAACTGGACGTATTCGAGGAACACGTCGGCGATGGTCAGGATCACCGGTTTCTGCTGCTGTTGGCGACGGGTAAGTGCTTCTGAGAATTGCTTTGCGAGGCGCAACAAGTCACCGACACCTCCGAAGACGGTATGGATGAACGTCTCCCGCTGGTGTTCGGGGATAATGTTATTGGCCGGGTTGCGCAACGGCATGATGTAGAAGTCGGTCATGAACTCCAAGTCCTTAACGTAGTCTCTCTCGGTATAGATGAACTCGTAGATGAGCTCCTGGCGCATTTTCTCTTGCTTTGAAAGCAGATCAAGCACCAGTTGCGGCACCGTCTCGTGCCACAACGTCTTATTCTCCTCGGTCTCGCCCAACAGCAACCGCAGCACGGCGCGGCGCAAACCACCGGCGGGTTTCATGTTGAGACGGGCCTGTTGTTCCAAGCGACGAGGACAGGCAATCGAGTAACAGAGAGCGTTACGCGTACAAGTAGGCGAGTAGCACTCGGTCAAAATCGTGAACACCCCGTTAGATGAGTCCAGCTGGGGGGGAGCCAGCGGGTCGTCGGTATAGGTGCGGTTAAACGCGTACACTTCGTGGACCAGGTCGCGCAACCGGTGCTGGTAGGTGACGTCGTGGAAGAGCTTCTGGGCGTCCAACAGGCGGCCGAGCAAAAGCGCCAAATTGCGGTCGTTGGTGCGGATAAGCCGGCAGATAATGTCGACTGCCATCTTACCGGTAAACGTGTCGTGGTACTCCAAACCATCTTTAGTATTAACCGTCAAGATGATTGCCTCTCTAAACTGTCGGGCAACAGCAGAAAGCATCGCGGGATACACCGGGGGACGTCTCAGCTGTTGGCGCGGCGACGGCGGCGCCACGGTGGATGACAGCGAGAGCGCCGCCAACAGCGTCGTCGACGGCAACAGCGTCGCCAGCGTCTTTTTCGTCAGCAACAGCGAGAGCTTGGAGATCGAGGTGAACGACCGAGATTTCAGCGAGAGCAGGAAGGTGTGGCCGTCCTTCAGTTTCAGCAGCTGGTGCAGCACCTGGCGCGGCGGCGGCGCCTGCGCTTGGTTCGACGCAGCGGCGGCGGCGCTGGCGGCATAGTTCGCCTGGCTATTTTGCGCCGGGTACATCGTCGTCGGCGAGTACGGCTGGTTGTATTGCTGGTGTTGTTGATGTTGTTGTTGTTGAGGTAAAGGTGGCGCCGGCGCCATTCGCGGGCGCCACAGCGCCAGGTTCAACAGTCGGGTGCGCGGGTTTGACGCAGGCATTTGCGGTTGGGGAGGAGGGAGCGCCGTCTGCCCGGGGAAAGTGGGCATCTGGGGCGACAGCGCGATCCGCCGTTGGTGGTCGGCCCCGCCAGGACGTGTGGGCGGTGGTCCTTGGCGCGGCGGCGGCGGCGCCCGCCGCGGCGATGAGTGCGCCAGCAGCAGCGCCGGCGCCTGGCCTGCGCCCACGGGGTACGGCGGCCGGTTAAATTGAAGCTGGTACAGCGAGTGGGTCAGCGCCAACGAGTTGAGCCGCCCCAGGTCCGCCAGCTGCAGCAGCATCAGCTGCGACCGCCCCGGGTCCAACGTCGGCGTCATCGACGTCGCCACCGGGTAGCCAGGGTTCGGGTAAGGCTGCGGTCCTTGTTGCGCCGACGGCTGGCGGGAGCGAGGGTACGGCGGCTGGCGGGATGCGCCCGTCGGGCACGGCGAGAACGAGCTGTCGCTGTTGTGTCTCAGCTGGTGGTACGGCTGCGGCACCGGCGGCGCCCCCGGCGGCGCCGGCGCTGATGGCGCAGTAGTATTAGTCTGAGTAGTATTGGTCTGGGTGGTGCCGTTGGGCCAGGGGTCGGCGCCGTCCACGGAGCTGTCGAAGTCTTCGAAAAACAGCTGGGGTAGCAAGTGCGGCGGGAGGTTCACCGGCTTGTGGGGACTGGTGTACCCCGGGGAGTTGTGGTACAGCATTGGGCACGACCTTGAGGGCACACGGTGGAGGGTTCCCGGTAAGCGGTGACTTTTTTTTGACGAGCGCGCGTGAGGGGCAGGGGCGACCCAGGCGGAATTCGAGGGTGAAGGGGGGCGAAATCAAGTGGATAATGAGTAATTACTCGACTCTAATGGGGTAAAAGTGTTTATAAGAAGTTTTTCTCTTATATTTCTTTATTTTTCGTTTCTTTTGTCGGGTTTAGGCCTCGTAACTCTGCACTTATGGGCCAATTTGGCTGGCGGGGGTGGGTCGCGGCTGGGGCGTAGCTCGCTCTGTCTCTGTCCCAGCCAACGAAAACGAATTTTCTCAGTGCGACACTAAGGCGGAGAAGGCTGAGAAAAAAAAAACAGTGGGGAGGCGTGTGCTACGTTTGTGCCCAGTAAACTATTTTTGGTACAAATAAATTTCGTAGCAAAATTCATTGCGACGCTGGCAAATATTGTAAAAAAAATGGAGGTGTTGTTCTTCTTTTCAGTTGGACCTCGGTTGCGAGGCTGATGAGCCGTTGGTTGCAAATTGCTACTGGCGAGTGCGCCTCGGGTGTAGTTGCTCCGGAATGGCGTGGTCGGTGAACCGGAAATTGTGGGCGGGAGCACAATCTGTTGCCAGAGTTTGTTCGATATTTTGTATTCTATCATATAATTACTTGGAGTGGGTTAAGGTGAGGATTTTGTCCTTAATCACGTATTTCGGTTTGGCAGTGGGGACCACCCACGAAACCACCCAGTCAAAGCCATTGAGCAGTTCGTGGCCAGCCCAATCGATGATATCGACCACCAGTTGGATTGGCTCGGTACACCTGATCGTAGTGACGTAAGGTTTAACCGTGGCCTTTACCGATTTCACTACCGGTTGTTTGTGGACAGGTTTGTAGACAGCAATAACCACCGGGTACAGCTTCAAATGGGAAGTGAGTTTAGACATGATGGTTTTGGGTAAAATTACAATCATTATATAGCCGGTAGTGGTCTGGAAACCTCGAGTAGTTGTGCAGAGTATAGCCTACGGTGTAGCCTTCAGTGTAGCGCCAGAATGTATTTCACAGTGGATCCAATTGGTGATGGATTTGATGGCTGGTGCTATTACTGATCCTCGTAAGTACATACTTTTGGGGATCGAGGGCATAACAATGGACCCTGTCAATTAGTCAGTGGCGAACAATGGCGAAATATATTTCGAGTTGATTCACAAAAGCATCCTTCAAGAATACGAAGTATTCTAGTTAAAGCAAAGATTGCAACCTCTAACAAACGCTCAAATGTCTATATCAGCGTCAATTGACCTTGAGTATATATAATGCCTCACTCTACCAAACCGCAGCCCAAACCAGTGGCACTGACTCCTACTGACGATGTCGTCTCTTATGGTTCAAATTGAACCTGACTGAGCCTCCGCCAGCAATCTCAATTCAGTCAAGCTTTCTTTTCTACCCCTGGTCTATGTCACTAATCTCAGAGCACACCCAACATCTAGATTTCCACCAATCTCACGGTTAGAGTGCCAAACTATATTTCGAAGTCAATTAATGACAGTAACACATACTTTCAAATCAGATTTCAGTTCGTTTTTAGTTTTTTAGTCAGTTATAGATCATATCGCTGGCTGCCACAAATCTCGCACTTTTATCGGTCGGCGCACCAACCAAGTCACCATGCCCGCGTACCACTCGACGTTCGACACCCTGGAGGGGGCGACCCAGACCATCGGCAACCTCGTGTTGCTCCCCATCCACACCCAATACAGGGGGCCAGCTTACCCGCCCGACCAGGAGTACGATATCGTCGAGGAAACCCTCGACTTGTTCCGCGCCAACTCGTTCTTCCGCAACTTCGAAATCAAGGGCGGCGCCGACCGCTTGCTCATCTACGGCATCTTGTTTGTCCTGCAGTGCCTCTCGAAATTGAACAAGACTACGACGGTGCGAGACGCCAACCGCACGTTGAACTCGTTGGCCGTCGACCTGTTCGCGTTGCCGGGCGACATCGGCTTCCCGCTTAATTCGATGTACACGCCGCCAAAGACGAAGAACGAGGCCGACATGTTGAGAGCATACTTGCAGCAGTTCCGCCAAGAGGTGGCTGACCGCTTGATCAAGCGGGTCTACGGCAATGACGATTTACCGTCAAAGCACTGGTTGGCGTTCACCAAGAGACGGTTCATGAACAAGTCGTTATAGACCACCTACAAAATACGTACGAGCAATGATATATATTACAATTGTCTAGGACCGGCCTACACTGGTACACACCCCTTTAAACCGCTTACATCTGGCTGCGAAACTTGCGGAAGTTGTCCCAGGCAAACTCGTTGGGGTTGGGGATCTTGACGATCTCGATGCGGCTGGCGAGCTCGGGATTGTGCAAGTCCGGCACCGTGACCACGTACAGCACGGGACGCTTCACGTCGGGGTTAGGCCCCTGGTCGTCGCGTTTATCCGCCGGTAACGTGTGGACGATCTCGGGGAATACCAGCGGCATCGTAAACTTGTTGAGAATCTCAAGGTGCAGCGAGTGGAGCGGTTTCGGCGGCGGCGTAGGCAACAGCGGCACGAATCGCTGTTCTTGAAATTCGGGACCGTCGAGGGCAGCGTCGAATTGTTGGCGCATTCTTTCGTGGCGACGACGCGATACTTCGTAATTGAACCGTTGTACCCTTTCTTGTTCGGCACGGTCACGGTTAATGCGGGCCTGTTCCTTTTGTCTCCACTCCTCAACTTGTTTAGCGTAGGCTTTACGTGACTCAAACTCGTCGCGGTACACTTTCATGGCGTAGATCTGTTCGAAGTCGATCTTCTTAAACCGGTAGTACAGCTCCATTGTTTGTCTCAGCACCTCACGGTACAGATTAAGCAACACGTTAAACTGTAACAGATTGTGTAAGTGTTCGATGTTTAAGAAATCGGCGACGTAGTCTTGATGAGACGCCAATTTGGCTTCAACGGCGGCCTTATTATAGCGAGGATGGACCAACCCTTTAATGTTTTGGTTAGCTCGGTTGGCTGGTGGTTTAGCCACGCGGTGAGTGCGTTTCACAGGACGTACCAGCATCGGGATCTTAGTGATTCGAGTCACCACAGATTGGTCCTTATAGGCACTGGAAGGGCCTCGGTTTGCTCTCAGATAAAAGTATTTCAGTAACGTGTCACGGTCACCAGTATCAATCGCCAATTGTTGAAGTTGTTTCGAAGTGGGAGTATCGGTATCGGTACCATTTTGAGGCAGAGGTAACTTAAGACCAAACTTACTGGGTTTCTCCGGGTAGTAAGCGGCCACTTTACACAAGTGGCCAACATTAAACTCGTGGAAGTAGCCTTGGCCCATTAATACCAGCTCAGTGAAGTCGAGAGAGTTAGGGTCAATACCAAGGTTTTCCCGCTTTTTGCGACGCGTAACCAGGGCTGGACTCAGCGAGTCAACACCAATTGATTGGTCAAGCACCGCGTCCAAGTCAGGGTTATCGTAGAGACCAGGGTTATCTTGAAGCACAAGTTCACGATCATTAAAGCTCACCATCTTCGAGGGAGGAATAAACTTATAGAGCCCTCGTTCCTTATAAAATTGAAGCTTAGAAAGCTCAGTAAGACAATTATAGTTAGCAAACGTCGGCTTAATCGGGGTAACCAACCCCGGAAACACTTGGGCCGCGGTAACCATTTCCACCTTCAGCTCCTTTGTTGGACCACTAGGCAACGGTGGCGCTTCAGTATCTTCACTACGACCACTGGGATTAGTAGTGAACACTTCTGAGTTGGTAATTGACCCATAAATCTTGTTCAAGGGAACATAATACCACTGAGGAGCTTGTTGTTTCTTCTTCAAAAGTTTATGCGCCACAAGCTGTTCATTCAACTCGGGAGTGGTCTGAGCGAAATCGTTGAGGGTAAGCGGACTGCGTTTGACCAATTTAGCAATCAATTGGTACGACAGCGGGAAGTTCCACACTTTGGCGAGGTGGTGGACAAGCACATTTGTCTCGCCGTCGACGGTGAATGTCGGCACCACAAGCTCTCCAACGTTTACGGAAGTGTCGGTGTCCATGGAACCATCGGCAAACTCAAGCAGAGCCCGCTGGCTGCCTTGGGGCCGGTACTTGCTCTTGGGAATGGTTACCTCCATGGTTCGAGTGGGAGTGTGGAAAAGCGTTTCGCGTCGCGAAAAAATTAACGCGACAAGAGGGGAGTGTCAACCTAAACAAGGGTATGGAGAGAGAGGTTTGCTGGAGATAATGTTGTGTTTTGATATTATGAATGAGAGACTGAAGTGATTGTTAAAGTGTTTTCACGATTTCGGTGATCATGCAATGGCTTATAAATGGAAACTGAGGGTGTTAGTGTGGAATCACCACAATAAAGTTGAGGACAGACACAGCTGATGAGTACGCCGTACTTCACGATTTTTTGCATTTTGGATTACGCTATTATAAGGGGAGTTATCGCATTTCTATCCGTGGCTTGCCGTTCAGTGTTTTGATGATTATAGTTGAGTTATTGTGTCTGATTACGTGGTGTTTTAGCCGTTTACCAAACTAAAATCTACTAAGGAAACCGGAGGCCGGTCACTGCGGAATCAAGCTTTACATGATCATCTAAGGGTTAGGAAGGTATACGTGCCATTCTAAAAATCACTGAGACTTCTTTGGCAATCGGCAAATTCTGTACACCAAGTCCTCCCCCGCTTTGAACAGGGCTATCATGGTTGGACCACCCACTGCTGCCGCCATCAACCGCTCGCGGGAGCTACTCGGGGACTTGGTTCGCTTGTTTGCGCAGCTTCCGACCCGTGACGACAGGGACCGTATCGTTGACTTTCTCCTTGACTTTCATGACATAGATGATCAACACCACGCTGAGAACATTCTCATCAACGAGACGCTCCAGCGTCCAATTCTCACTATCCTTGCTAACGCCGCCGACGACGCCCGCCAAAAGTTGACGGGATATGTGCAAACGACAGATGAATGCGCCACTGTTTTGATTGTGGAACTCGATGCGATCTTCACTGATTTTAAACAGGCAATGAACCGAGTAAGCACCCACGAAGGCAGATTGCGCCTAGAAGCCGAGGTTGAAGCCAAATGGGCGATCGCCATGTGTAACTTTGACGCCGACCACCGCGAGAAGGTGTCTCGTTTGGTAACACTCTCTGCTGAGAAAGAAGCCTGCTTCCATCGGGAGTATGATATCTGGCAGCATACTCAGAATTCCCTTTATGAAAAACAATTTGAAGAACTGGCACAATTCGCCGCCAAAACGTTTGCCGGTACCAATGTGAACGCGGTGAGATTCCCGCCGCAAGCCTTAGTGTTTGAAGTGAAGCCGGAAACTGACCCCGCTGGCTTCTGCGACGCGTTGTTGTGGTTGAAGTGAAGCTCCAGTAAGTATCAATTGAAAGGTTGTAATTCTTTGGTATCTTTAAATCACTTCGGTCTTGTCGGAATCGGTAAGCCGTAAATTGCAAAGGCGACCATAAGTTACTTGGGGATTATGTCAAACCTGCCAACCTAGCCCTTGTGGTTTTCATTTTGGATTTGCAGCGATTTCCTGTTCAACTTCTCACTATTTTTCACAAGGTCTTGTCGGCTTTTACCGTTTTTTGTACAGCGAATTTCAAATAAAGCAAAACCAAAGCAAAAAGAAAAATTATAGAGAAAACTATAGGCTCAGACTATAACTAGGTTCATATTATCCACTTATTCTGCTTGAAATTTCACTACATTGACCCGGACACTAACATCCAGAACCACTCCTTTTAAACCCACCAATGCTAAACCCAAATTACTAGACCACAAACCACCACTACGATAATTGCTATTCATTTACACCCATCGTTAATTCCACCACGGGGGGCACCACTTTACCGCCCCTATCACCTTCGCCTCCATAACCTCGGCACGACTCACTTTTCGCGGGGGGGGGTGATATCGGCATCGGCCGCAACCGTCTCCTCCTCTTTCCCTATTCTCCTAATTCCTCTGAGGGAGTACTCTCCCCTCCTTTCGTATACCCACACCATTAACTCCGATCGCCGAGGAAGCACCGAAGCCGAGGATCGAAGATAACCGTTAGTCCCCGGTAGCCGCAGTCGCCGTCGCACCTCATCCCCCGAGCTCTCGCGGTAGCCCCCCTCTGCCTGCCCCGCCACACTCGCACCGCGCTAACAAGTCTCCCCCGCAAAAACGATAAAAGACTACTACCCATACGTGAAAGAATACCACAGTAAAGGCAATAAATAGGCTGAAACGTCTACGGTGGACTTTCCTTAACGTCTATACACTCGGCCAAGGCCAAAATCGTACACATCTCGCCATTCTCCGCATTTCGGAGTGGCTCGGTACCCACTCCGACTTCACATGCCGATCCCCCCACAGGCACATGAAACCCGCCCGCACATAAAACCATTAGCGCGGCCGCCCCTGGTCGACACCCATATCACAACTACCACCCGCAGTATCAATGTCCGTTGAAGAAGACATCACTTACGAAGTGAGAGAGCGCACCACCATCATCACGTTGCGCCTCCCCAAGAAGCTCAACGCGTTGACCAGTGCCCACTACCTCCGCCTCGGGAAGTTGGTCCAGGAAGCCGATGAAGAAGAGGACACTGTGGCTACGATTATCCAGCTGACAGGTAAATACTTCTCGGCTGGCGCCAACTTTGCCGATAAGGAAATCATGCTTGCCAAGCCCGAGGAGCTTTTCAGCCACGAGTTCTGGTTCCAGCGGTTCGTGGGGCGTAACGTGTGGATCACCGACCTTTTCCACAACCACACCAAGATCTTGGTCGCTGCCTTGAACGGGCCTGTGATCGGCTTGTCGGCTGCCTTGGTGGCGTTGTGTGACTTGGTCTACGTCAAGGACTTGTCGCTGACCTACTTGTTGGCGCCCTTCTCCAACTTGGGCTTGGTGTGTGAAGGGGCGCTGTCACTGACCTTGTTCTTGAGATTGGGGTGGCTGGTGTCGTCGGAGGCGTTGTTGTTGGCCAAGCCTATCTACGGTAAGACGTTGGACAAAGTGGGGTTGGTCAACGAGCTGTTTGACGGCCAATTCGCCACCACTGAAGAGTTTAACGCTCACATCGAGAAGAAGTTGTATGATGCGTACAAGGACTTGCACGAACCCTCGATCTTCTTCAACAAGCAATTGCTCAAGGCTAACCGTGACGAGTTGATCAACTCGGCCAACTCGAGAGAAGTGATCAAGGGGTTGAACAAGTGGGTCGAAGGTGTCCCGCAACTGAGATTCGCCCAATTGGCGCAAAAGGACGTCCAACACAAGTTGTAAGCTATAGGATTATACGAGGTCGCCATTTCTGAAAGTTGTAGATTTAAAGCCTTGACCGGATAGTAGGAGTGACACTGATCGATTGGCGGCAATCAGCTCTGGATTTTGTCTACCGATTTTCATGTTTTACAACGTGCCATTACACTGATGAATCAATTGATCTAACATTCTCTATTCCTGCTAAAATCTTCGGTGGCTTTTTCTACTGCGTTGAGCTTTGATCATCGTGATCTCCCCATTTTTCAGTTTCGTAAACCTCATAGTTTTTCGTAAAAATGGCGATATCGTACGATGATCGGCAATGTATAACTTAAACGGAAAGCTATAAATATCATCAACAGCATCAGCAATGCCCTCAATTAGTCAATTCCGTTAAATTGTCGATTCAAAATTTTATTGATGGATGCCATTCTCGGAACCACGGTGCCCATCAATGGGACCTTGGAAAGATCGCATAAGTAGCAATCAAGCCCCTTCACCAATTAACCGTTGAAATCACCGAAAAATGACACCATTGGCCTATACTTAGCCCCGACAACCCCTTCCACGTACCTCACCACCCACTCCCTCGCAACCACCACTATATATAATGCTATGACCATCACTAGTAAATTTTGTAGTGTAATATGAGATGAGGGTGTGGGTATGGTTAACTCCGGCGATGGCGGTGCCCATCGTCTCCTATCCCATGGCGGCGACGTGTGACGTCTACGACCTTGCCATGTGCGGCACTCAGCCCTGCCCCACCTGGCTGAATGTGCAACTAGCAAAATACAACCAGGCGTGTCTCTGGCGGCGGCGCGGGTGGTGCCAGCCCAGTGCCAATAGCGACCTCGTCCGTTGTTAACTCATCTATTTAGTGCTAGGATTTTTAAGTTAATTCCGAATAGAAGGTGTCAAATCCGCTTTAATTCTGTTATTAAATTTTTTTTTTTTCATTTAACCTTCCGCTTAATATTGCCGCGAGCACGAGAGATATTGTTCTGTAACAGCCGGCGGCTATAATACCCGACTATTCAGAGGCTTACTCACCAGAGCCCCAACCTCCATGAGGCACGAGACTTCTCGGGGAATAGGGGCGCCATTGTCCCAAATAGGGAAGAGTGGGGGTGAGACACCGTTTTCTTGGTTGCTCCACTCTCCACAAAACGCCGTACCCCTAGGCGTTTACAGAGGCTTAGCTCGCCCCCGGCAGCACCCGCCCCGACTAGTCGGTGCTTGGCTCGGCTCGGGAGGTAATTTTTCCGTTGTACTTTCCGTACTACACAGTAGTAGTAGTAGATTACATGGAAGGTTACATTATAATTAACGCGGTGCTGCAAAAAGAAAAAAATGCCACCCTGCGGCACCGGTTGAATTATGTGTCGAAAAAACCACCGTGCGCCAAAAGCGCCGCAAATACGATGTGCCAACTGTATAGGGGAACCCGGAGAATTAGCCTACGAATAATGGGGTTGTTATTAGACGCGCCGAACGTGAGCCATAGCTTGGTGCGTCGGGGGAATTATCGGGACACCACTCCCTCCCCTGCCATCACTACACTATTAGGCGAGTAATTTTTCCGAGGCTATCCGCGTCCATAAGCCACAGCAAGCAGGCGGCGGCAGCGACCGCCGCCAACCGCTATTGTTCGCAATTTATTTCGGTGACCACGGTATTTTCGGAAAAACCTCATCTGCAGCGCCGCCTGGATTAAACTCCGCCGAATGAAAAAATGAATATTCGTGTACTAGTATATCTCGTAGATTGTAATGCTGAGCCCGCCAGGGGATGAAAGAATGCTAGATGGAGAATGCTCTACTCACTGAGACCGGCCCGGTGAAACACTTCGGCGCGCACCTCGTCCCACAACTTCTTCTTGACGTCCTTGGCGACCTTGTCGCCGCGGGCCTTCGCCTGCAGCTTTAGGCGGGCCAATCTAACCTTATACTCGTGCAGCGTCAGCGCCGCCGCCGCGAGGTTGATGAGGTAGTTGCGCACGGCGATCTCCTTGTAGGTGTGCCCCAACGCCGGGTGGGTGTTGTTGAACAGCAGCTGCTGCTGGATCTGGAGGAGGCGCAGCTGCTTCACCAGCACCTCGGCGACGTTCTTGCGGAACACGTCGTCCAAGTCGTGCTCCTTGTAGATGTTCAGCGAGTAGAGGGTGATGATGAGGTCGTGGTCGCTGATGGTGGGCGAAATAAGGACAATGTGGCACTGGCGCGCCAAGTCGCCGACAAGCTGCGGGAGCGTCAGCGAGTAGCTGAAGTCGGGGGTCAGCGTCACCATCGGCAAGTGGGTGAGCATCAATTTGCACCGGGTGGCATTCAAGTTCCAATCAATAAACATTTCCTGGTGCTGGTACTGGAGACCGCTCCCAAGCGAAATATGAGCCATTTCTTTGCTGGAGGCAGCGTCGCCACTGAAATGGGTCTCGTGGAGGGTGATATCGTTGACGAGCTGTTCGACGGTGATCAGCACCGCCTCCTGGTCCTCGGGGATCGTCGCCGTCAGCAGCGAGTAGATCAGCGGCGCCAGCCGGACCAGGCGCTTCGCCAGCAGGAAAATCAGCAGCGCCAGCAGTCGGAACAGCAGCGGGTTGTAGTAGGGGGCCGGCGCCAGCCTCACCAGCAGCACCTCGTGGCCGGCGCCGCCAGCGCCCACGCCGCCAAGTGGCAACTGCTGGTAGATGGCGTGCCGGGCCAGGTCTTTGAAGTGTGCCGGCGTCTGTGAGCTGGGACGGTTCATCTTGAAGTTAGCGTCTCAACGGGCACAGGCTCAAACAGAACAAATCGCTAAGAGGGGGGCGTCAGGTGGTGATCGGCAACCTTTTTTATGGAAATGGCGTTCGGATAAATAGGAGGAAAAAAGTGGGCCCGGTGCGCCTGCAGGACGGGGCACCCGCCGTAACAAATACAGATTATATATGGCACGGAAAAAATTGGCAACAATGGCGATTAGAACAAGACTACACTACTATGAGAATCTGACAAATCGATTAGTACCCTTAGGTCATTGATCATCACGATAATTCGGCTATTCATCGTTATTATTTGGGGTGGTTTCCCGGGGGCTACCCCGGACTGCGGCGCACAATATCTATAAGGACATATTCTGCTTTAGCCTCTGTGCAGGACAGGTCATGGTCTTCTTGTAGAGCAAAAAGGAATTTTCGCAGTGGCTCCGGGGTGAACGTCCGAAACCCAGCGAAGAGAAAAAAAGCAACGCGCCAGCGAGGCTGGGGTGTGCGTTTTCGCAGTGATGGCGGTGTGGGCGTGGGTGTGTGTCGTGGCTATAATTCCCCGTATTCCGCCGAGTGGTAATTTTTTGCTTCTTTACGCAGACGGGGTCGGTTAGCGAACGGGGGGGGCACCCGCTAACACAGGGCGCTTCGCTTACAACTGCGGTCGGCAGAAGCTGGCACGGGCGCCCCATTGTTTAGTCGCAGTAATTTTTGTTTGTTCGCAGCAGCGCCAGGCTTCGCAGCGATTTGCGGTACGGTGTGTCCTCCGGAACACAGCAACTGATACGACATTACTAACACGTCCGCTTAGTCAAGATGAGATTTTTGGGGGTGGCATGGGCGATAACCGTCTTGAACTTAAGCGGTGATGGCAGGGGACGAAAAAAAGAGCCTGCGTGTATGTCTCCGGGCAGTTCCAAGTAAATGCAGAAACGCTCCCGGGTTAGCTCTCCGGGGTTGCATTTCTCTGTACGGCTCCGGTGAATGAACACCCAGCAGTGTCAGCAGTGCCATAAACAATTTCGCTATCAAACCACGTATCCCTCCAACACGAGCTCCACACATTCCTTCTGCACCTTCTGTACCTTCTAAACGAGCTTTGAGTACGACGCTTAGTAAAATGGGCTATGCGAAATATCAGTTCGGAGAAAGTGGTTCCAAAAACAAATGAAATTAATGGTAGCGGAGTGGCAAGCGAGAGGATCGGCAACCGCTTCAGGGGACCTTCGTTCGCTACGGCAAAGACATCAGAAAAAGCATCGTGTTAGAGTCGCGGAGGGTACATTTTACCGGAGTACACTTTAAGCCTCCAGCGGGTGTCGTAAATGATGACGTCATTGTGGACGCTAGTCGCGGGAAATCCACAGAACTGCTTCCCCACCTCATCCCC
>JAKUAI010000039.1:0-120827 GCA_030674695.1 Diutina mesorugosa
CACACCGCGCGATCTAGCTGATTTTTTTTGTACGAGGGTGGAACACTTGAGTATCCTCTAAGATGGACCTCTTAGACATATTTTTACAGTTAGATCAATGCACACGATTAGATAAAAAAAAAAAAAAAAATAATAAATTCAATCCTATTTATACACCAGCCTGTAGCTTACCACTGTGCCACCATGGAAGCTTCAGGTATCTTCTCTGCATAGGTCACACATGTATCGAGCCTTCACGTGTACCTTCCGTCGGCATCTGGAACCCTCCAGATCCTTCCACCAGCATCGGCTCTATGTCCCTGACAAACCCGATCTGGTAATCAGCATTTTACACGACATGTTTATTGAAGCCTCGGGTATAAACATCAAGGCAGAATAATAGAGCTAACGTTTGTTGTTCATGTGAGGTTCTTAAAAGCTCATACGTGCACTTGATATAGTCTATAGCGTAAATTTACATTTGGTATATATTTTGATGCGAAATTGAGGATAAAAATTTCGTGGAGGTTGCTATTCCATTTAAGATGAACAGAGCTGCCACTGTCGTCGGCCTCAGAAGCTCCAATACGTTGACACGAGAATGTGCGGTGAACTGTTGCGTTATTTACAAATTGGTTACGTTTTAAGTCATTAGTTGGCTCTTAAGAATGTTTTTTTCCATAGTTGTTACAAATTAAAAAAAATCAACAACACTACAACGCACCAGTTTCTATGATGGCGGCCAGGGTTGACTCATGCGATCCGCAGGTTATTAGCTTGGATACTCTCTTATCTTAGTTCACGACCATTCATCTTTGTAAAGGCCAGAAGTCAATTCATAAAGGATGGAAAATACCAATAAAAATTAGGATACAGTAGCACCCAAATTGCGAGCATGCGGCGGTGCATGTTAATGGCCAGAATTGGCTCTAGGGTCGGAAGACCCCGCCGGTAAGGAGCTGCTCATGGTCAGGAGTTAACGGAAGTACTTAGGCAAACAGTATGTATTCAATCGGGAGTTAGTCTCCATTAATTAAGTATATAAGTTCACGACCTCCATGGCGGAGGGTTCGTGGAGCTATGTACCGATTTGGTGGGAATCATGTGATGTTTCAAGGCACGGCTTGGCAAATGCAACGGTCGAATAAGACCGAGGGCGGACTCGCCCCGGTCAAGGGAGACCGGCGGCTGCCGTGCCCAGTCAGAGTCATCTGAGGACGGCATTGCATTAGAATGCCTACACATGTAAGGCCATTGTCTATTTTCAACCTCAAAAGCCTTAACTCTATGCTTACCTCTTCAATCGATTTCGAGATCACCTGGTCATACTGTTCATTGCCCACACATAATATGTCAAATTTAACTTACATGAAAAATAGCTAAATCAATCTCAATTGCAAGTAATGATACCATATTGCACCATACAAAGCATCATGCCCACACCTGGAGTTGTACGAATAAGTCCACGAACGCCGGGCTGTCCCAATCACCACGAGCAACAATCGATCTCACCTCATCTACCATTACCGGGTGGCCGCAAACAACAACCGCAAGATTCGTCTGAGCATTGACTGCTTCACTCTTGATGAGATCTTGTAAATCCGGACGGCCTTGAATTGTCGGAATCTTGGGGATTGGCTTCAACGAACCCTTCTCGTCAACCAGCTTTTTATCACTTTCGCTTGCCGACTCATGAACCATTTGCACACCAGTATGGTACACCAGTAATTCTATGTTCGAAGGGATCATTGTCAATTCATCCGCAAACCAATCAGTTGTTCTGGATATCCACACAAGCTTAACTTTTCGATCGCGATGTTTTTGAGCATACGTTAAAGCTTCCGACCACATTCCTGGTATCCCATTCCCTGAAGCTAGGAATAAGGCATTGTCATATCTGTTGATGCTTGCTGGTTCAGCGTAAGGCCCGTCGAACAACACAGGCATAGTGCAAGACATCGAAGGAAGTTTCACTAAGTTTTTAGCGATCAGTGAGGTTAAACCTTCCTTCACCTTTGAGAACAAAGTGATATGGTCAGAATGGACAACATAGCAAAAGGGATGTGATTGGAGAATATGAATCCCATTCGGCACCGTGAGGAAAAGATGACCACCGGGGGGATAATACTGAGGATTGGAGATGGGTGCCTTAATCACTATCGTGTCTTCGATTAAGGTGAACTCAGCTGACTTTACACCAATCAACGCCATTCGTACGAAACGCACGCAACGGTCAAACCCCCAAACAGCTACAGCTGCGTACATAAATGGCCCATAACCTAATGGTGCGAGATGAAGCCACAGACCAACAACCGTAAGAACCGAGAGAACAACATGAAATAGGAAGAAAGCCTCATACCAACGACGACGCAAAAACAATAAACTCTGGAAGAGGATGATAAACATTGCAACAAATGCAAATGTACCACCCACAAGATAAAGCTCACTGTATTCACTAGCCCTTCTAGTATCGAGAGCAATGGTGAAGCACACCATATGGATCAAAATTTCAATTATGCACACACGAGATATCCACTTATGCCAAACAATCATCGTGGCAAACGACAGACCCGTCAACCATTGCAAGAAATTATTTCTGCCACCAAGGACAATGAGAAGAGGCATCAAAAATACACCGATGATACCGGAGCGATCCGCAACTATACGAGAAATGAATACCGTCTTGGCATGCGCCTCGGAAGGATATCTTGAGACCGGATATATAGTATTGTCGGGATCCCAATAGATTTTGATACCAGTTAAAACGGTGGTTATGATGACAAATGCTGCAATAATCAAGGACTCAATGCGCTTAGGCATTAACCCCACTTCAAACCGGCCTAACAGAATCACGTCGTAATTTTTATGCCTGAACGTGGCAGAAGCAAAGATATAACGTTGCATTGCTTTCACAAAACGTCGTTGGCGCCGTAATGGAAAGAGGCGACGACCCCAATTGACTGAAGCGTAAAGCATCAACACTCCCAACCAAAAACCCAAGAGAGCACTACCATAGTAAATGGAATTGTTGAAGTTTCCCAAGAAGTACTTATAAGACTTGTAGCTTAGATCACGATAAGTAGTATTCACCCGAAACGGTAACATGATGGGGCCATGGCCCACCTCAGTAAAGTCAATCGCAAATGTGTCATACAACTGTAAAGCGTTAGTTATCGCGTCTTCACTAAATTCAGTGTCATAACGCAGACATATTTTGTTAACAGCATTCAAGATTGATCTTGGCGAGCCATCGGTAATCAGTTGAAGGCATCCCACCACCGAAACGAAGATCATGGGGTCGAAGCATGTGGCGTTGCGAGACATCATGCGGGAAACGTTGGTAACCAGCAGGCTACAAGCCGAACCAGCTTGAGCTATCGGAGAATACACAAGGTTCCGTTGGGCGTATACTTTGGTAACACCAAATATAAGACAAACCAAAATCCATTTCATTGATCAAGTATGGAAAGTGCCATCAAGGACGACATTCTTAGTTTAAATAAAACAATAGAATGAACAAAGCCTCATCGCCATCAACGGGCAGCTCACGAGCAATAAACTATCACTAGTTTAGCCAATAACCGCTACGTCACGAGCACGTTTGCTGCCTATAACCCACGAGGGGTTGCATGAGGGTACGGCACTTCAGGAACAAGGGTCGTTTCGAGCCTCAGGCGGCAGATTTATTTCGGTAGGCAGTGCCACAGCTGCATCAGATTCATCAGATACTTGTGCCAAGAGTTACGCGCGCACACTCCTAGAATATCAGCAAGGATCAATGGACATAAGGGCCTGAGAAAGAGTCGGCGGAGTAGATCTCTACAGCACAAACGACGTTTTCCCCAAGGTTATGTGAGAGCCATATGGTTCAAGCCCTGTTTGCCGTACGTGATGTGGCTTTGTCACTGCAGAATTGTCTATCTGCCTGACAATGCCGACTCGGAGCATGCGAAAAATGCTCACTTCGATTGGATCGTCAGATGATTTCGCTGGAACACATTAACCAACATGGTTTCAAACGGAGGTAAGCAGAATTGCGCTTACCAAACGATGATAAGCGAATCTCAGACGGCAAGCTTTGAAAGCCTAGAACTACTTAATTGTGTATGCCATGCGGCTAGCCTTGCCAATTATTATTTCTTTTTTCACTTTACATAAGTCTACATGAGCACATTAGAGCACATAAATTAACACAAACTGAAGCTCCGCCAGTATAGTGATAAAAGAGCCAATCACATTGCAACTCTCTCATTCTTACCTCTAATGGTTACTACTTCAACGAAAAAACCAGCTCATAACGGTCTGGTTTCATGTCTCAACCAATGAAGTGCCCCCTTTTCGCCCATCTTTTTCAACTTGGGAGCAAACTGGTGCCAAATATCGGCGTGGTATCGATTTATCCAATCAACTTCGGATTTTGAAAGCATCAGCTTATCGATCAATCGACGACAGAAAGGAACCTTAGTGAGATAGCCAAACCCTAAGTAGTTCTCACCCTTGCGAGTTTTCCCAAATTTGGAATCACACTCGATAATCTCAAGACCGCTCTCTACTCGGAACCCAACTTCTCCGTCGATGTAGTATCCCGGCTCATCGGTTAAGACACCACCAGGTTTAAAGAGAGGCTCCTCCAGGGGGCCGCCTGCAGTCAGGGAAATGCCGAGGGGACCCTCGTGTACATTGCCACACGCCCCCACACCATGCCCTACACCATGGTTAAAGTCAAGGCCGTGTTCCCAGAGAAACTTGCGAGCATACCCATCAAGTATAGTACCCGTTTCTCTTGAGTTAGGTGGAAACTTCGCGTTGGCAACGGATAAGTGGCCTTGAAGAACCAAAGTGTAGTAGGTTCGGTACTGTGATGACGGGTGCCTATTGAAGCAATAAGTTCGGGTAATGTCAGTTGTACCCTCCAAATAATGAGCGCCCAGATCTAATAAAAAAATCCCCTTGGGATCCACAATATCACTTTTTTCGGGAGTGGGAGCATAGTGAATTATAGCGGCGTTTGCATTGTTCAGGGCAATTGTTGCATACGAAAGCCCTCTAAAATTCGGCATTGACAGTCTGATCTGGTAGATCTTTTGTGCCACTTGCCACTCAGTCAATGGACGACGTTTGTAAAGTTGTCTTTCGATCCAAGCTGCATGAATAATAAATACCAAGGAGTCCTTCAATTGAGCAAAGCGAGTATTAAGCAATTCTGTTTCATTCTTAACCATCTTCAATAACAGGATAATCAGTTGGAACCTAATGCTTTGGCGAGCATATAGGGTCGGTAAAGTTTGCACAAGAGCATAATTGCACAGGGTTTTGGCCGGAAGTATTATCTCAGTGTCAGGATTGCTAAGAGAGGATCTCAAGTGTCCCAAATCAGGATAAAATTGAGTATACTCTTTAACCACAACATTGGGCGTTTTATCCAAATGAGCACGTACGGTGTCCGATATTTTGGCTTGGTCGATATAGAGCACAGCATCGTCATTTGTGACAATAGCGTAGGCGAAGAAACTAACATTATAGACAACATCGTCAACTCCACGTAAATTGAATAACCAAGCAATCTCGTCCAAGTCCAGAATAACTAGATGCAGAGCCCCCAGCATGCACACACGTACCCGTGCCAACTTATCCACGACCGTTTCCCCAGCATATTGGATGTCATAAACAAAAACGGGAGTTTTCGAACGCTCCGGTTTATCGGGCCATATTTCATCAATCAAGTTGTCACCAAGAGGTTCGAATTTGAAAGGCATAATTCGCAGCGTCTTCTCCAAAAATTCCCCAGAGGAAAGCGTCAAAACCTTGGGATCACAAGAAATTACCGGCACCCACGCCGAGTTTATGGCATGCGTCACTGCCCAATGCGTCCACAGCGGAACTCCAGCTTGTCCCTGTTTGAGAATTCCCCAATATTTAGGATCCAATTCCTTCTCAGCTTGAAGCCAGTACCGCCCATCAGTGCTAACAACTGCTTTACCTGTAAGTGAATCATCATCATCTAAAGTGATTATGGCAATACCTGCACTGCCCGTAAAACCTGAAATGTACTCACGACGGCGTTCCCCGAGTCCTGTGTACTCACATAGATGTTCGTCTTCCAGTGGAACCAAGTAGACGCCAATACCATGCTTCTTCATCAATGAGCGGAGTTGAGTCAATTTTTGAGCCGAAGACTTGTCATTGACTCGACTGAGCGAGTCTTGTGGCATTTTTAAGGTAAGATACGACTCATCGTCACTTTCTTCGTCTTCAGATTCATCCCAGAGGTCAATGTCTCGCAGAGACAGCAGGCGTAAGCGAGGGAAGCAGCTGGCGAACGGCGTACTTAACAACGGGCACAGCTGGGAACGTGTTGACTTCGAGAGTAATGGAGTCTTCTCTGAAGTCATGTGTTTAGGGGGTGAGTAATCATGAGCCGCACAGATAACAGGCTCGGTCATCTGCGGGGCCGGAGATCGCACAATATTTCCAGTGGGTGGGGAGTAGAGACGTATCGGTTGCATGAAGGTTATTGAGAACAAGCTAGATACTGATGCTACCAAGATTACACGAGACTAGGTACTTCAGACGGAAAGAATACCACAAGTGCACAAGTTGAGGAGTAAAGAGTATTCGGATCTGAGCCACCCGACAAAGTTAGTCATGGATTGAATTGAGGTTGAAACGAGACTATTTCCATTACAACCATACTAAAATTGTGAGTCGTTTTGTTGATCAATTTCCCACGTGGTTTGTGGCTTTTAACCTCACAAACTGTAAAGAAGATCTAGGATTCAGATGATAAAGTCTTTCCACATAGGGGAGGTCGTGTGCGCAAAATTTTGCGTCTCGTAGATTGAGGTCTTGAGCACTTCTCTATCAATGAGGACAAGATCACTCACGACGTGTCAAAATCACGAAGTAAATGGTAGATCTTCAACGACTTGTTGAGATTTTCCACTCTATGATGAATGACGAAAGTGATGAGTAGATGCAAAACAAGTCCAATTTTGGTTGTAAACCGGACGTGAGCGGTCTTGTCTGCTAATGCATAAGGGAAAAAGTAACAAGGTTTTCATCAGTGCCAATTGCAATGTGACTCAAAACATTTGCTTCAGAAATGAGGCGATACGAGTTGTCAAGGTAGTGAAGGCTAGACTCACCTTTTGCATTGATCAATTGTGTCAAGATACACAATTGCGCCTCAGCATGCCACCACCACACATTGAAAGCACCTTGTGAGGTTTGAGCGGTTTTCACAGACACGAATTGATGTTGCCAAGAGCCAAAAAAGCGGAGTTCAAGGCAATTGACTGTGTCTTTAGAAATTCCCTGTTCGGGAAAGAAGTATCGAGCGCGGTCAATCACTGCGGACAAATGTCAAAGTCTAGATGGTAACGAGCCGCAACCACCTTGAACGCCGACAATATTCGAGCTATATTTAGACCAGGTTGTCATAATGAATTTACTCGGACAGAATGTGTGGCACTGCTGATAGGAGATTTGATTGATATCACATGGTGGAGGATGTTCATTTGCCAAAAGTTTTACAGGTCGCCGCCTTACCAAACACAAAGCCACCTGCATTAAAACGCGAGCCGCATTCGGCTGCGAATTATCTTAAACCGTTTGAATATGATAGAATGGCTAACTTTCACAACCAGACAAACGTAAGAAACTTGAACAATCGGCGTGATTTCAAGCTGACATCGTCAATAATGTGATTGGTCGAAAAGCTTGAATTTGTCACGCGAGTATAGCGGAAACTCATCGTACCCCTGGTGACAACACTTAGATTGTGCCTCTTGGTGTAGCTTCCTTATACGGAAAACTGGAGTGCTTCGATTTTCTTGGCTTCCGTTCATGTATAGTCTGATTGTTTGCACGCGCCTCACCCGCGCGAGTGAGAGCCAGCAGATGAGGCTGCAGAGACAAACAAAGACTACTTCGTAATTTCGAAGCGCTAAATTAAGTAACGGCCTGTGCCATGGTGCCCGCCCCAGGATCTTAATGTAGCAGGCAGGTTTCCAGGCCAGTCATAGTAAGCCTCTTTTTCGCTGTGTGCAAGATGCTCAGATAGTTTCCAGTTGAATGTCGAGATGTAGGAAATCTAGGGGAAGAAGAAGGATCGCAACACAAACCTCGAGATTATTAGGAAAAAGAACGCGTTTCACGATGCACGACAGGGGGATTTCCGTATCATAGGACTATTTTCAACAAGCACCATCGAGAAGGTGCAGTACTTCCCAATCGGGAACTATTTTTGCAACCATATTGGGAAGGCTGTCTACAACAACTGAGCTATATATTTAGCTCATAACTTATCGTTTCTTCTTGTCAAAGTACAGCCTAAGCCCCCTCGTTGAACATGAAGCTTTCCACCGCCACTCTCGCTGCTATCGCCACCGCTGCTGCCGTTAACGGTCAAGCCATTCCCGTCGCTCAAAATGACGCCCGTGAACTTCAAGCTCGGGAATTCATCAATGAACTCGAAGTTGCGGTCAATGGCATCACTGCTTCGCTTAACAAGCGTGAATTCGAAACCATGAACGAAGCGCAATTGATGGAATTTGTTCAAAGAGACTTGGGTTCGGCCATCTCGCAATTGATCTCGGCTTTCCTCAACCTGGGTATTCTTGGTGACATCTGGAACACCATCACTACCAACCAAGCCTTGAAGGACCAAGTCTTCGGCCTTGTCAAGCTGGCCGTCTCCGGTTTGTTCGCCGCTTTGCCCAACTTGCTTTCGGCTATCTGGAACTCGGGCTTGATTCAAAACATCTTCAGCAAGTTGGTTAACGACACTGGCTTGCAACAAGCCATCCTTAATCTCATCAAGGAAGCCGTCAGCGCCATTTTCGGTGCCCTCACCGGTGGTTCGTCTACTCAAAAGAGAGAACTTGACGCTCTTTTCGAAGAATCGCTTGCTCAATTGCAAGCCCGTGATGTCAACTTTGGTGACTTGTTGGCCAACATTATCAAGACCGTTTGGGACTCTGGTATTGTTCAACTGCTTTTCAACTCGATCGTCAACTGGATCAAGACCAACCCTGACCAATTCCAAGCCGTGCTCAAGCAAGCCTTGTCTGTCGGCTGGTCGCTCGTTCAGACCCTTTACAACTGGGCCAAGAATGCTGGTTTGATTGACGCTGCCTTCAAGTGGTTGGGCGCTAACATCGGTAACATCATCACCTGGGTGATCAACTTGATCAGCTCGTTGTTCGGTGGCTCCTCCAACGCTGCTCCTGCTCAACAAACTCAACAACAAAAGAGACAGAGAATGATGTACTAAGCTATTAGTTACACATACTCTTTGGAGACTGGTGCTCCGATATGTATACTAGCATACCCAGCTGTACTGCACGATCACAGGTTACTGGCCTGTGCTTTGGCAAATTAATGATTGAATACAAGAAAAATTTAAGATATCCTTAGTAGTGGTGCCATGGATGTTTCCAGGTTTGATTGAAAATGGTCTCGTGTAGTGCTATTTTTAGAACACCCCTAGTCATACCGTTCCTGAAAGTTACGATAAGGTGCAGAGAGTTGACTTTGGCAACGCTATCATTCTCATCAATGCCTCAAATCGCTACGCCTTGTATTTTGTATCAATTATAAAGCGGATTTATCCAATGTCCAAAATTCAAGCTTGTCTTTTGCAGATGGATGTTTCGAGTTCAAATCTTGGAGGTGAAAGTGGTTTTCATCCAAATTCGAATTGATTGAATCTCGTCCTATCCAATTTGAAAGCAAAAATAAGTTCTACCATCTTGTGCTCTATCAGTGTGCACCCATCAAAGTCTATAAAATTTGCATATTATCAAAACCATGTTAATATCATTATGATCAACCACCCAGTCACCAGTACATGGGTGCCAAAACTCTTTTTTGAAGAGTGCTCTGAAGTTGACGCGAAAGCTGACGTAGTATCAGAGGCAGAGGTGAACCAACCACTGGAGTAAGGCACTGCCAGTTGAGGCAACACTATCGATGTTGTTGGCGATGGTGTTGACTGTGTGGCTGATTTCGAATTTGTCAACGTTCCATTGATTGCATCGAATGACACTAGATTCTCTTCCTCAGTGTGGCGAACTGGAGCAAATCGCATACGACGATTGTCCACATCAAACACCACATATATTTGTCGAAAAAGGGGAACTCCCATCATGATAAAATCAACATCAAACGGGGAAATACCATCAAGTGTACAATACTGGCTAGACCCCTCTAGGGGCACCACAAGATTGTGTAAAGGTATCGCCACGGAGAAGTCGCCAAAGGTAAACTCAAACACCAGAGATTCATCACTGGGGCACTTGACCACATCCAGTCCTTGTTGCTGTTCCACTCCTAAAACGGTCAGTATCAACTGATACGTGTCCTTTGGAACGTAAATGTTGGCAGCACCTGTGTCCATAAGTGCCACCTTCGTCAGGTTGATAAGGGGGTATCCCAAAAAGGTCATGTTTGTTAATGAGACAAAATACGTGGTGGCGTTTTCAACCAATGGAATATCGGTAAATTCTCCAGAAACTTTTGCATCATCATACCCACCAAATATGATCAGTCCATTTTGACTCAGATTATCACTGAGGTAGACGCCAAAGGATACCTGTTTGATATCACCCTGCTGCTGAAGCGAACGAGGTAAATTGGGGTACATGTCTCTGGTATCATTTGAAGTAATTCCCAGATCAAATCCCAATCCCAAAACTCCAAAGGGCAGCGTCAGGGAGTTTGCGACGCCAAAAATTTGACTTTTCACGTCCACATTCCCAATCTTAATTTGATCTGAGCCATATATGCCCTTGACTCGATCACCGCCAGCATACAGTATCTCCATATACTTGTTCAAGTCAGTGTATGTGCTCAGGTCATTCGGGGCGAAGGCGCCCATAGCTTCGCACACGTTATTGCCAATTACAAACTCAGGAGGTACCAATGACGAATCCAGCGTGCAATTTCCATTTACCTGGAATACCCACAACTCGGAGCTTGCTGTGTCAACTTGAACATGAACGACTTGGTCATTCAGGCCGATCTGAAGTGGCGCCAGTATCCAGTAATGATGGTCCTCCACAATCAATTTGGCGATACTCTCCCCTGCAGCCATAGCACCAGCAAGACAAAGGCATTTACTCAATAACATTGCTGCTACCAGCGTGAAAGCCAGGCACACCCTCAGAAATCTTGATTCTTTTATGTGATCTTAACGGAGTAGCAAGGACTTCGGCGAAAATGCATGATGTGGCGCAGCCGAGAACACAATATTAGTTCTCGGAACAAATTGGGTGAAAGAAAATGATAGAGAGAAGTTACCATTTAGAACTATAAATTTGTTGCCGGTGAATAATTCATCTCCAAGATCTTGATACCATCTCGTTTTATCGGTGATGGGCCAGGAGGCATGTTGATGTAATTAAAATAATCGGTTAAATCAAGTGCAGTTGAATCAAGGATATTTTCCCGTCCAACTGAAATTCTTGATTGAGGTAGTATTTATGACCTATACGTAACCAGTTACTACCATAGGAATGTAAATACTGATGAAACTCGTCTACCTTGCTTACAGGTACTCATAGGTTTGAGCTTTCGGACCTTGTCGTGAAACCACGGACCAACGCAACGAGGTAGCATGTACCTAACGCTGCCACCCCTGAACTGACAATGCAGGCAGATGAGGAACTAGGTTTGCACCACTTAAAGTTTACAGATTCGGCCGAATGCGCACTAAATAAGGAAAACTCATCAATCACACGTTTACACCAATTCGAAGTGGTTTTACAAGCTCTCGAATCGAAAAACCTCGTAGTCTTGATGATTGGTGCCAAGCACACAACCCTGCGATTCATCGATTGCCAATCGCAGGGGATTTGCTAGCTGGATTTGATGGACAACTTGGAAGCTGATGTCGTCATTTAAAATGTCATCGTATGCCAAGCGTAGTATCTCTACTGTAGTCATGACGACAATATGCGAGTTTGTAAGCTGTACCTCAAGTGAAGGTCTGGGTAGGACTAACTTGAGCGTGGGGCTTGCTGTCAAGAGTACTGGATCAAATTTGGCAATTTCAAGTATAGATTCGTGTGCGGAAACAGCAACGATATCACTCTCGTTCATCAAAAGGTGAGGCCTGCTCACACTCAACTCAAAAGCAGTGCCAAGATAAAAGACTTGCCCAAAAAACTCTTGAAAATCTGTGATGAGCTTGGACGTGTCCACTAGAGTACGACATGATCCATTAAGGATTGTAGGTTCGAAAAAGGATAATTGTGTGAGAATGGGAAACCACTGAAACAATGTAGAAGCTCCCATTTGGTTTTGTAAAAATTTCAAAATGTCACAAAGTTTGACTTCAGGTCCATTCAATTGATAATATTGCTGAATCTCATCTTCTTTAGCGAGCTTATCGATAAACTCAAACTTGATCCATTCTAACCATGTGAAAAACCTTGTCTTGTCGACATTGAGTTGACGCAATAGCTCGAATACCTCAACTATCTGCTTCTGGGTTGACGTCACAAGTTCCTTGAGGACGGACTCATGTAATCCAAACCGGAACGGCGATTCGGAATCAGCAACCCAACGACATAGCCCAAAAAGATCTTGAGCAATTATGAGGATCCGTTCAAGCGCAATTACAACCTGACTGAAAATCGTATGCGCTAAATTATCGTAGCATTGTGAAGCGAGTTTAGATAATAGTTTATAACCTCTTTCGCCCATTTGGTTCAACCAAAAATCTTTTGTCACTGGGTCTACTAGACCGGTGATCACGTATTCTTCGAAATAACTCGTTATAACATTTTGTGGCACCTCTTGACAATCCGGGTCAAGTTCATCTCGAAGGAGACCAAGGTATCGATCCAACGCTGCAATAAACGGATCCACTTCTTTGAGTGCATTATCCCACAGCTCCTTCATCGCCTTCTTGTACTTGAGAAGCTGACAAAGTTTTCGCACAACTTTCATAAAGTGATTCCTCTGTTCAGCCTCCTCGAGTTGAGTCAACACTGGGACCAATTGATTGGTGTCATTCACAAATACCTGAGTGAAAAAGTCACCATTTTGTAAGTGATCAACGAAAGAATAACCCAGTCGGCAGGTGACATTGAGAAGGCCATCAAATGTAAATCCCACGTTTGCAGCATCCGCCACTACAATATAATCAATTGAATCTGCAGAAACCATCTCATCCAGAAGTCGAGGTAGTTGCAGGACCAAATCAACCTCGATGAGCTTTTGATATTTGTCAAGTCCAGTGTCCTCAGGTCTTCGAGCTTTAGAAGTGATGCGGTGCCAGTCAATAGCCCGAATATTGTCAAACCCACCATTGAGCTCTCCACAAAGCTCGCCGGTATTCAGATCGTATATCTTGATCTTGTTGTCATCTCCCAGTACGGCAAATTTCAAGCCATCATCGGCGAACCGTACACTGCGAATGGGCAGTCGATTATTGATGGCGTAGATACGCTCTCCGTTCGGTCGATACACCCAAAGCGACATTCGATACATCAGGACACATAGTAGATGGAGTGCCGGGCACCAGGCAAACACGGTCCCATCGGCTCGACCCATAAACTTGGGCATGGCGGCTGATGTGTAGGCGCACCGATCAAAATATACGCGCTTGGATGATTCAGTGAAGTACGTGCTATACTTGGGGAAGACCATAAACCACAAATTTTTCATGATATGGTTGATCTCTTTCGGAGATCATTAGTTACTATATACATACTCAGTGTTAAACTTGCTGTCTGATGTTGACGACCAACCCGGGGCCTCTAGTCAGAGAGATGACAGCCTTACCAAGCAAGTTCGGCTTCTTGGTGCCGGGCGGTTGCAGAGCGTAGATAGCGTCAGACACCGCCTTCAAGTTGGCAACGATTTCTCGGTCGGAGAAGTCGGCTCTGCCAATGGGGATGGCTAAATGTTCGCCCTTCTGCTTGAAAGGCATGGCACCCAGCGAGTTTCTCATCAAGTCCGACAAGTTCTCAGCCACAGTCCCCTTCTTTGCCAGAGGCATCAAACCCTTAGGCCCGATTTGACGAGCAATGGCCTTGAGCTCCTTCACGATGTCAGGGGTGGCGAAGGCGTGAGTCAACCCATCCAACTTGGTCGTACCGTTTTGAATCAGCTCAATAAGATCAGAACCACCGGCGAACTTAGCACCGTCGGCCTTCGCTTGCTCAATGACCTCAGGGTTACCGGAGAACACCATAACGTTTGATTCCTTAATCGGCTTGGGGAAGAAAATCTCCCCGGCCAACGGTTTTGACCCACGTTCAGGCAAAACCGTCATGTGTAACGAAATGGTGGTTCTGGAAGCAGGGAAGCCGACCTCGGCAGCACGAAGATAGCGTAAAGCTTGGGGAACTTCCATATAGAGAGGGTGCAATTCTGGGGCTTGCTTTTGCACAACCTTCCGCCGCTGCTCCTTCTTCAACCTCTTCTTAGCTTCCAGAGTGTCCTTGGCCATAGTCCGGGCCGTGGCGCTAAACCACCGCACACTTCTGGTGAACATTGTTGCGGACAGTGCTTGACGGATGGTGATGAATTTTTCGCACCGCGAGATGGTGGGTAGATCGATGGGTACTTTGAGGGTACTAAAAGTGATGAAGAAAGAAGAAAGTCTGGTTATACCTGTGTCATGAGACTAGTCCTTCAAACTATATGACTTGGTCGTAAAGTATTATAGTGTTTGAATATATTATGAAGCGCCGTATGTCGCACTTACTTGCGTATGGCTGATGTGATCAAAAGGTAATCGCAAAACGATCCAAGGTATACTTTGTGGACACGAAGGGATCTCATTTTTCACTCATTGTAAACTTGTAGCGGAATTATCGAAATCATAAAAACGCTAAATGATGGGAAAATTAAACGTTCAACGATAGTATATGATTCATCCTTGTGAATAGATCAAAGGCGACAAAGCTCGCGTCTCTAATAAGGTAATCGTCTCAAATCTGTACTTTGAAGAACCGGTCATTTACACAAAACCACCGACATTTTGTCTCAATACCACGACAGACATTTGAAAATTTTATAGAGGCTTAGTTTCTTACCCAGCACGGCGT
This sequence comes from Diutina mesorugosa, assembly GCA_030674695.1. Taxonomy (NCBI): domain Eukaryota; kingdom Fungi; phylum Ascomycota; class Pichiomycetes; order Serinales; family Debaryomycetaceae; genus Diutina; species Diutina mesorugosa. The sequence continues at coordinate 15,042 of JAKUAI010000039.1, forward strand.
TTTAGTGGCTTTATCGATACGATAAAGGACACGTTGTGCTCACTGTCCAATCATCACTTCGAGTAATCATTGTGAATTACAAATCTTCTACTTGAACTTCCGGCAAAACGTTTTTAATGGCACCAGTTCAAGTGCGCAATTCGACGATATAGGGTTATCTATATTGTGGATCAAGACTGCTTCGTCTCTGTACTGATCTAGGTAGCGATGCAGGCATCTACCCTTGGTTCAAAACCTCTATCAAACCGGAAGCGCCACTTTGCAACGAACCAAGTTGAATTGCATTCCGTGCATCGAACCAGCACCATTATTTTGCGAGTTTATGTTAAGGTTTGAAATGTGCAAGAACGATGACCCCCACATCGAAAGATTAAAACCGAGACAGCAAAAAAAAGCAATACGCAAATAGAGCTACACCGTGGGCATTCATTACGCGATTTCATTGATCAGCTGAGTGTTGTCAGATGATATCTGAATGACCCCAAAGTCTTCTGCAGGAATATTGCCTGACATTCTTCAAGTTTTGTCCTTCTTTGCTGATGTGATTTCAGTCGTCGCAACTCGACTATACCTTGGCAAAATTAACTTAGTGAAGAAACTTCGGTGGCAAACATGACTATTCCGAGATACCTCTAACCTTAAGTAATGCATTTGCGATCCGCGGTGTTTACAGCACAGCAGTGCGGCTTAGCTGACCCAAAACGCGAGGTCGGAAACTACCGAAAATGGCGCTTTTTTTTTTTTTTCATCATTCGGAATTACATTGGCGCACATGGTACATTACTTCGAACATGCTGCTGCCATGTCTCTTGTCCGGTAAATTCTATAGTGCATTGTCGTGAGCCAACAGTAGTATCGCGCGCGATGCGTTTTAAAAGAATTCCGATATTCTTTCCTATTTACGTAGCAGCATCATGCCACAGCCTCAGAGAAATATCCCTCGGCAGAAGTTTTCCGATATACCGGTCCGACATTTTTAGTTGGGTGGCATGGCAGCGGGTAGCGGCCCGTATATGTGATGCGGCTCTCGGGACCGTTGATCAAAACTCCGGTGACATCAACTACGCTTAGATGTGCTCACAATCAATGCTACATAAAAAACTTTGATTAGAAAGACTGAAACGGAATAAGTTGTGAAGTTAACTCAGATAGTATCCAACCTCAGCTTACTCCTCAGCCTTCGCATTCGATGGAAAGGCGCATTACAATTTATTGCAACGGTCAACCCCAATCTCGTCATTGCGCGCCCCCCTCCAAAAAAAAAAAAAGCATTACCAGTATCCGTCGCGCTTGCGCCACAAACGCACAGCCTGTGCAATTTGATCGACCTTTGCCGCCATCTGCAATCGATGTTCTTCGGCCTCATGGGAATTGAACGATCTCGGCTCGGATGCGATAAGAATATACCAGCATCCAAGCAAAACCGCGCCACATCCCTTTGTGACTGGATTTTCCTTCCATCGATGATTGCGAGCGATCGTCCATGGAAGATGTCGAAACCGAATCAAGTCACCAACACTCGAGGATGCCAGTACATCGCTTATGCTGTTGTTCTTCCTGAGTGCTATTTTGAATCAGTCTCTCCGCCACGTTGCCCCTGACTTCGTCGCCGAGTTAACGGCTCAGGGTCGCACCACCCTCTCTAAAATTCGTTTCATCTTCTCTCAACGCACGGAATTGCCCCAAATTTAGCCATATATGCGATGCACAGTTACTTCGTGGGGATCTTACTTGGAGAGCAAGTGGAGGTGGTGCCGACGGTTGAGTGGTCTCCATCCAGGCATAATTATGCGGTACCAACCGCGCATCTATCCCATTAGTGATGCCGTTAGTCCCTGGCGGCAACGCCCATCTCCCCATTCTCGATAGTCGGTATCCCCTGCACAATAAACCAGTGCATATGCACATATTTTGCTTGAGAAATTTTTATAGGCACCCAATCCTGCATCGTCACCCCGCAGACACCACCGACAAAACTACTCCGCTTAAGTTGAGCAATCCCCCAAATCACCACGAGAGAAAACCTCTGCACCACCAGGCATCGTTTCATCACCGCCATACCTAAGCAAGCTTTACCGGTGACTGTCTCCCCCGCCCTATGAAGCCTGCGCGAAAGCCGAGGTTCACCCCCGCTAGCCCCCTGCCTTTGCTGGGGTCGCCGCTGCCTCATTATGGAGACGATGACAACCACGACTGCACCGGTCTGCTGGTGCTGCTGACGTTCCTGATCTCCAGGCGGTCTCTTGATCACACCTATTCGCCGTTGAACGACGACAACTACGGCACAGATGACGATTTCGATGGCGACAGTGAGCTCTATGGGGATGAAGTCAGTGAGGTCAACGACGATTCTCAAACCGAGGGACTGGACTTTATGATCCCTCCACAATTTTTGGCTCGACTTCGAACGTTCCCATTGTTTAATAAGGCTCCAAAACTGTTCCACTCCAAGATTGCCACCAACTTGAAACTTGTGAGCTTTCATCCTCAACAGTATATCATCCGTCAAGGCGATGCGCTGATGTCGATGTACTGGATTCTCAAGGGCACAGTGCTGGTGACGTCGACCGATGGGGAAGCCGTGTTTGCTGAGTTAGCTCCAGGATCATTTTTTGGCGAAATTGGTATTCTCTATAATCGACCGCGAACAGCAACGGTGGTGGCACGCACTCGAGTGCTTCTAGGGGTGCTTACTCTGGATGCCTTGAATGGTGTTTTGAAAAATTACCCTACCATTGAACGAAGGATTCGCGATGAAGCGCAAGAAAGACTCGCCATGCAAGAGAAGAAGCGTAAGAAGGATCTCCAGCCGTACTATCCTTCTGGCATTGACCCGAGTCTTGCCCCGGTAGTGGCAAACTCTATTGTGGCTCCTGTAGCGAAAGCACCCGTTGCCTCGCAAATCGAACTCACCCCGGGCCCGCTGATACCTCCCCAGGCGGGTGGCTCGGCTCTGACTTGCCTTGATTCGACTATCTCTGTGAAAGAGTTTATTATGAGCCTCCCCATTTTTGCACAATTGCCTCTGCGGATTATCCATAAAATTGCCCTCATGGCAGAGCCCCTTCGGGCGCCAGCATTTGACTACATTTTCCGCAAAGGTGATAAAGGTCTGGATATCTACTTCATCATTTCGGGCGAAGTTGAGGTTTTCGACAACGCCAGTAATGATAAACAAGAGCACGACGCCCCCAGCCATCTTAATGAGAAGATCCTTGCTCGTTTAGGTCCCGGCTCCTACTTTGGTGAGATTCTGTTCTTGCTGCTTTTGAACAAACGAGTAGATGACACCCGCAGTGCCACCATACGTGCCATTCTGACCGTGGATTTGATCGTCGTCCGTACTGAAACGCTTCAGCAATTATGCAGCCAATACCCTCAGTTAGTGAAAGACATGCGCCGTACGGCTGAAGAGCGCATTAATAAGAACAAGTATCACCAAGGGAAAAATCGGCTATCCATCGAGAACTTGATTAATCGTGAGAGACTCGGAACTATGGACCTGCGGCTGCTGATAAGCCAGGCATTAGCAGGCCTGGTAGCTCAGTTAGATGCTATCCCTCCAAAGGATTGCTGCGACGGACTAGTATCACCACCATTATGCCTGCCTCATCTGTCGCGAACGAATTCACCGGTGCAAAGGATACATTCAATTTCTCCCAAGGAGACGTCTTCATTCACAGGTCTGGGGCTTTTTGACGCTGGTTGGCTGTTTTCCAACAAAGCCACCACAGCATCAAAACTGAGACTGGTCTCGCCCATCACTATAACTCATGACTCAGGTCCCTCGTCGATGATGCTGCTGCTGCTGCTGCTGCTGACAGGAGGTCAGGCTCGTAAGCGTAAGCTGGTTTACGATGTGCCGGCAACGACGTTGACACTTCCTCCACTCAATCCCTTGAGTCCTCTGTTAAACACATTTGACCACGATCTGCCGCTGCGGCGGGGACTGTTACTGCTGTTCCAGTACATGCCACATTCAAAGCGTTTACGACTCGCTCTGGTAACGCAAGGTCGAAGACGTTCTTCAGTTCTTGCTAACCCTTCTCCACTCCCTGACAGAATCCTCTTGAGAGTGTTTGAGCTTCTCGATCTCCCCGAGCTTATGAAGCTCAGACAAGTACTGAGACGTTGGCGCCAGTTGTTGCACGCCGCACCCAATTTGTGTACCCATCTTGATTTGGGTCAATGGAATACGAAGATCGACGACAAAGCCATAATTTCTATAACTGATTTTGTTGGTGGTCGTGCCGTTTGTATTGACATCTCCAATTGCTTCCACATGACGGATGAAGGTTTTCTGTATCTAATTAATGAGGTTGGTATGCTGGGTCGTCTCACCTCGCTCAGAATGAGACTGAATTGGGACTTACTGGCGATGGCTATAATGGATCTTACAGCGCCGCTGGTTGGCCGTTACCTTGAGGAGCTTGATTTAAGCAATTGCCGTAAAGTGCGTGACAATGTTGTTGAAAGACTTATTGGATGGGATGACCCTGAGCTAGCTCGTCAAGGTACTATCGAAGACTTGGATTATGCTATTGATCAAATTGGTTGTAAGAATCTCAAGGTCTTACATTTGGGATATTGCAAGCATCTTACTGACAACGTCATGTTGCATATTGCCAACCATGCGCTGAAGCGTTTAGAAATGTTGGATTTAACTCGCTGTACCACTATTACCGACCATGGATTTCAATATTGGCTGTACGTGCTGTTTCCCAACCTCAAAAAGTTACTGCTCAAAGACTGTACTTTCTTGACTGATAAACTGATCATTGCTCTTGCTCTGTCTTGTCAGAACCTTGAGATCTTGGACCTCAATTTCTGTTGTGCCCTTACCGACGTTCTGATTGAAGTCTTAGCCATGGGTTGTCAGCAGCTCCGGGAATTGGATATGCTGTTCTGCGGACTGGCTGTGCTGGATCTGCTGCTTGTGACATTACTGATGCTGCTAGACAAGTTGGAACGTCTCATAGTCAAAGGTTGCATTAGAATTACCCGGGCTGGTGTTGACGCCTTAATTCTGGGCAGAGCACCGCTTACCTTCATTGACATACGCCAATGCAAGCACGTCAATGTATACCCCGAAGGAGTTCCGGCACAAACCCTCAACATTAACCCTCAGACCCGTCTGGCATTCGTTAAAGCTGGACCCTACCACAACGTGATCGAAATTGCGTTATGAGTTATTTATTAACGATGTATTATATTTATAGACTAATGAGATATGACATTATGAGATTTCTACAAGCTGAATCCAATTCACTTCCTGAGGGTCGTGTTTACACAATGCGAGATTTATCTGCATCACGCATCTCACATTATGCTGCTCTGTGATGTACTATTGGTAATTCGACTTCCACTACTTGACTTGATTTGATGTACACGACTCTTATAGGTTGGCGTGCGGTGATATGAGCTGTAAAACGGTTACGGATGCATACATATGGGGAAGTGAATTCCGCGGATATGCATATCATCTAATCTCTAGTCACTCTGACTTTCGCGCTAAACACGTTCTCAATCTATAAAAATTTTCTGATATTCATTTCTTAAGTGACGGAATCGCAATTATCCCATCAAATTCGTAAAACCAAGACTAAACAAAGAGAATTAAGTCACACTCAAAGCCGTTCTAATCTTCAGCCAAAAATTTCGAACTTAGATGAAAACATCAAAAATATTGACATCGACGTGATTCGAACACGCGCATCTTACGATAACAGAAACCCCAACCTCTAGGCTGAGAAGCTTACGCTTGAGTCTGCCGCCTTAGACCACTCGGCCACAATGCCATTATTGAATTTAAATCATTCAATTCAATCATGTCAGTTAAGCGGTAAGGCAACCACCAAAGTTTGGTACCTGTACGCCTGATAACTATCTTAACAGTAACCCAAACACTTAAAACTATAGTTTAAACTCAGATTTGCGGCAAAATCATGGTTGGGACCAAATTTGACATTTTCAACTCAAGGGCATCGCTTCTGGATTTACTCATTTGACTTTGAATAAGGGCCATAAGTTACTATTTCAAACCATAAACAAATAAGAACCCAAGACTATATTACAGAGAAAACAAGAGAAAGCATTTCATTGGTCTACTTATATTCCGGAAGACACATCACTCAAGTTTTGATCTCGCCAAAATTCAAAAACTAATGGCCAGAATTGGCTCTAGGGTCGGGAGACCCCGCCGGTACAGGGCTGTTCATTGACAGGAGTTACCGGAAGTACTTTGGCAAACAATATGTAGTCAATTGGGATTTATTATCCGCTTATTAAGTAAGTACGTTCACGACCTCCATGGTTGGGGGGTCGTGGAGTTATATACCGAATTTGGTGGAGATCGCGTGATGTTTCAAGGTACGGCTTGACAAATGCAATGGTTAGGTAAGACCGAGGTCGTACGTGCCCGGTCAGGGGCGACTGGCGTGGTGTCGTGCCCAGTCAGAGTAATCCGAGGTCTGCATTGCATTAGCATGCCAACAAAAACAACATATAAAAATTGGAAAAAAAATTCCAGACGGATTACCATGGTTCTGCAATTATCAAAACGGTGCTTTACAGTGCTTTTAATGTTAGCTAATTGTTTGATTTTTGATCTCGGCATTTACTCTGCGGCTTTCGGAAATACACGCGATTTAGCAATTTCTGGTAAAACAAATAAAACTTTCAATTCAGGCAAATGAGCAGAACATGCGAGACTGCTAGAGTCGCCTTAATCATTTTATAAACCGAACAGACGCTTGAGACTCGGTCTTCGTGAATATAAGTATCAGACATATTTTTGTTTACCATCGTCATTTGGTGTATTATGTTCTTATAGAAGTCTCAACGTTTGCATGTTACACAGGTCGTAGAGGCACCCTGTACGCACTATAATGACGCAAGATTTCATAATAATAGGCGATAAGCCGTGCCTCACGAGTGCCTTCTCGAAGGCAACCACGATGGAGATTGAGCGGCATATCAGATATGCCATCGAAAACATGAATGACCAATATGGTGTTCTCAGTTTCCTATTTCCTCGATCACTAATAAAACCGGGCCGGCTTTGAATGATTTTTTTTTTTCGAATTTGGTGCAGACGACGGCAAACGAATGCCCCTCATATGATAGATAACTGACATCTCAAAATATGGAACACATGAGTATCTGAAGGCTCCTATACACGTACAATTCCAATGCACAACACAGGTTAAAAAGGAGACAATAAAGAGCACAACGAGCAAGGAACTTCCACAAGCTTACTCCCTGGCCATTCTTGGAAATTGTGGAATATCTGAAGCACAAGTAACTTAGCATATCCTTATACATTCAATCGGTCCGTCTGGTAGTAATATGGGAATTGGCATTCAATTACTCACGTTTTACAAAAAGAAAAATCTGCAATAAAACATGCCTTAATGAAACCCAAATTTACTAGTATTGCTCTATATTCAATCTTGTAATATCAACCAAAGGTTTTAATATTGCTCTAAATAATCATCGCTTCCGGTTTTTCTTCAGCTTATCCTCAAATTTTATGAAAGATGCGGGCACGCCCCACTTGTTTTTAAGCAAATCCACAATAACGGGACCATGAGGACCTTGCACCTGTACCTCCATTAGTTTGGGGTTTTGTACACACTCATGAATGGTGGCGCTGCCTTGACATTTGACCTTAAGCTCATCCGAAAGTGCGACAGGTTTTATATAAAACCGCTCAAAATCCACAACCTTCGTTATAGTCTTTCGGCCAATCTTCGTTTCGGTAATTACTTGAATTTTGGGAGGTTCCCCCTTATACATTTCTCCTCGCTCCTGACCAGGCTTGATAACTTCGCAATGAGGAGAAAATCCTTTCAAGAATGCTTTAGATACAGCGTCGCGAGGTGCACTAGGTTCTTTGAGTCCTGTTGCTGCTTTGAGATTTTCGTCCAAAGTCAAATTCTTAGGATTCTTTTGATCAACTTGCGCATGCTTCTTCACGTAACTGTCCAAAATCTTTTTCACGTCACCAGCAGAGTATAACCGTTGGTAATTGAGGTCAAGATCATTGAAAATAGAACGGTAGTGTCCTGTGGGTTTGTACCAGCTTTTGATTTGTAGTAAGCTTGATTTCTTCAGAGCAGTAGGCTCAGTTGGAGCTGCTTGAGCTTTTGCAATCGTTTTATGAGTGACAAAGTTTTGAATTTGGGGCGAGTTTGTACCCATAAGCTTGATAATTTGTAAATCATCATCTTTACCTTTGACGCTCAAATAGCCTTCTTTAGCCATGGCTTTGAGAAATTTTGTGGTCTTTTTCCACGAGGTTTTCTTTACGTTGGCATAGCTTGAGTCTATCACAGGAAGATTTTTGTAAATGTACTGGGACATGAATGTCGATGCCGGAATTGGAAGATCAAATTCGCTAGTTTTGATAGTTTGAAAAAGCAGCCGAATGAAGAAATTATCAAGGTCTTCCACTGATAGGGAAGCGACATCATCGGCCACATCATTGACGGCATTGTCGTCATCAGTATTAGCGTCTCTTGTTCCCTCCAATACGATTTCGGTGTATCCATCAACGGCGTCTTTGGAACTTACAGTATCAGTTGCAGCACTTTCGGGAGTTAGTTCGGTAATGGACTTGACTTCTTCGGGAACGGCTATATCAACTTTAGCAAGGTTGTAAAGCTCATCACCGACCAGATGAATGACATTTACGGCCACCCCAGTGCGGCCAATAACTCTATCAAATTGAGTCATGTTAAGGTTTGTCACTCCTATCGCTTTGATAACCAGAGGGTGAGCCGAATCACTAACGCCGACAATCACACCCTTTACCGCTCTCTTGTCGAAGGGTGGAATAGTTCCAGGAAGCATCAAGTCAGCTCCACCTGCAAGTACATCAATGACATGAGGGTGGGTAATGATCACAGGCAAAAACGCACCTGCCTGCCAGCAAGTGTATACCAGTGGATACAATTTGGAATCACGCTCCTTAAACCACACAGGAGTTTCGTTCTCATCAAAATAAACGATGCCACTGCTTCCAGCATCGGTTTTGAAGTTGGCTTGCTTGACTGTGTTGGGAACCAACCGAAGCTGATCTTCTTTGCTCAACTGATCCAAATCAACTCCATAAGTGGCGGCAATGGTTTGAAGGAGCTTTCGCCGTTCACTAGACTTGATGTTGGCCAGAGCCTTCTGATGAGGAGGTTTCTTGAACATGCGAATTTAACGTCAAAGTTCAGCTAACGACATCGCCAGCGTCCCTACAAAAAGTGCGATCAAGAACAAAGGTCAGCTTCAACACATGCTCCAATTGATGTTTCTAATAGTGGTCCTTTCATTCTATTGTTAGATAGTCAACTTTATTTGGTCCTCTTATGTTAAATCACAGCAATCTTCTTATCGAAGCGAACGTGAAGTCAAAAGAAAAAATATTAAAGAAAAGCATTGTAGATCTAACATTGGCTAGAAACATTAAAGCTTCCAGATACTTTCTTGATGTCAGTCCGCTTGAATGGTGGACACCGCTGAATAGTACCAAATTGTCGAAGAATGCGACTCGTCCACGTCGCACAATACCATGGGGTCGAAGGAGCTCTTCCCCATAACACGGATCCGAAATGTGGTGTTGTTCGCTCTGGTGATATTCATTGTTGTTACAGGGTTTGCAACAATTACATTCACCACCTCCATTGAGAAGCATCCGTTACCGTTGCAGCATATCGCTAATGCCAGCACTGTGGTATCTCAAGGTGTAAAATACCAAGTTCCCGTATACGTGGACGTTCCAAACTCACAAGAACATGTGGTGGAAGCACTTGAGTCCAAATTCAATAACGGGCTATCACTGTTACCAAGAATTGCTTCGCAGTGGCTGATCAAGTGCATTCGGGGACCCGCAAACCCTGCCACGGACTACGTGATCGAACTCCAGCCTGGCAAAGATGCCGGTTACCACATCTCACCTTTTTCGAAGAAGATAACCCTCTACGTTAACGAGGCTGTTAGACAAGGGGAGAATGTAGTTGAGCTTGGCACGAGCGTTTTGCATCAAGTTTTCGACTATGAGGTGGCAAAGTTTGCTGGAAATATCAAATCTAGCGCCATAGAAGTGCCCTACAGTTCGCGATATAATGTTGTATTCAGTCTTTTCTCTGAACTGGGTCACCCAGTCCAATGGAAGATCGATGAAGCACTCAAATTATTCGACCCCATCTTTGATTCCCTCAAAGAGTATGCAAACTTTTCCGTATCGCTGCAAATCCAGTATTACTCGAATTTGGCGGAAGGTGTCCAATTCAATCAGGAGATTGATCGTCAGGTACTTCGACTGGAGCATTTATCGACATTTATCAACCATGGTGACTGGAACTTGTTTTCTCACGACATAAACCCCACAATCAACTTCATGATGTATATTCCAGAGAAGAACTACGAAGATGTTCCCACAGTTATTGAAAACTCTGCTCTGAACTCATTTTTAGTACCGCAGTGGGGTGGTGTGCATGTATTGAGTCGGCCAATGGCTAAAGCAAAAGACGAACGCGAAACTGTGCTTAGCGAAGATGAGTTATTACCAGTAATGGAGATCTTCGCATCTCAATTTACTCAATTGATAGGTATGGGAAATCAGCCAAAGCTGTTGGCAATGCGGACACTGCTGTTATACCGAACACAACTGAATGACAATCTTCAGCAAGCTCTTGATATTCTCAATAGTTTGGTTAAGGTGGTTATATCGTTAGAGGGCATTGCCATTCCTGAGGCCACCGTGGAGCTTGTGCGCAAGCTGTTGTCTAGTGTCGCTGAACTGCTGACCCTAATCAGTGCGGGAGAATTTGAAGGAGGGATGAAAGAGTCAGCCAAGGCCGTTGATTACGCCAACAGAGCATTTTTCGAGAAGGAGATGGTTCAACAGGCTTACTTCCCATCAGAACACAAAATGGCAGTATACTTGCCGTTGTTGGGCCCCGTGGGGCTGATCTGCATTTTTGCGTTGTTGCGAGTGGCTGTCGATGCCAAGCGGAGGATGAAGCAGAAGAAAACACAATAGGTCAATGGTCATTGATTTGATTGCACGCCTCTCCGCTGTGCTATCCATGACCTTATCAAATAACGCTAATAATAGATGGAGGTTACAAATTGCGATATTATTTACTCCATGCGATTTGTAGTTACGCCAGTGGCATTATGTAGCTGAAGATATAACCCATGCTGCAAAAATACGATGAAGTGACAAGTACACCCATGACCCCGTTTAAAAACCATCTAGAGACGAGAGTAAAAGCTGGCGACAGTGGTGTACGCGGGGACCACTACACGGATGATGTCAACGAATGACCTCAGCAGTGTTTGTGGTCGATATCGGTATTGTTTGTTACTAGGCGCCACTGGTTTGAGCGAGCAGCAGCGTTGGGGGGTGATCACACGTGATCTGCAAAAAAACGCGCCAAGCCATGTGCAGGCCAGCCGATGATGCTGGCTGGCTGATAAATGCAAGTGTCCCATCTGGGCAAGATGCCCTCACTACCAATCAAAATATGAGCAACCGGATGTTGTTTGGCGGTCTGGCCCTTGGTCTTGCTGGACTTGCATCTTTCCTCTGGGGTAGTCTGAAACCGGTGGCGGTGTCAGCACCCGTTTCCACCGGTGATGTACTCCCCTTCGCCCAGGGGGGAAATGAAATATTTGATCCCTCTCAAGTAAGACCCCAGGACTTCTTCAAGTATGGGTTCCCCGGTCCGATTCACGACATGGGTAACCACAATGAGTTCGTGCTGTGTTTCGACCGCAAGACGCGTAACCCTTATTGGGTGGTGGAGCATATCACTAAGGACTCAATCAAACGCACAGATGGGGTCGACCGCAAGAAGTCGGTGTTTAAGGAAGATGAAGGCGTTCCGGCTAAGTTCCGTGCTCGTTTGCGGGACTACTTCCGGTCAGGCTATGATCGGGGTCACAACGCTCCCGCTGCCGATGCCAAGTTTAGCCAACAAGCGATGGACGACACTTTCTTGCTTACTAACATTTCTCCCCAAGTTGGTGATGGCTTCAACCGTGATTATTGGGCCTACTTCGAAGACTTTGCTCGTCGTCTCACCACTAAGTACGACAACGTCCGTATCATGACTGGACCGTTATATTTACCTAAGTTGTGCCCTGATGGTAAATATCGCGTCACCTACGAGATGATTGGATCACCACCCAACGTTGCCGTCCCCACCCACTTCTTCAAATTGATCGTCGGCGAACGCACGGGACTGGACACTCTTGCCGTGGGGGCATTCGTGTTGCCCAATGAACCCATCGATAACACCGACCCGTTGACGAAATACCAAGTTCCCGTGGAGGCTCTCGAACGTTCGTCGGGTCTTGAATTACTCCAGAAGGTGCCACCCACCAAAAAGAAGGACTTGTGCCGTGAAGTCAACTGTGCCGTGGTGGTTAGAGAGTTCCCTCAACAAGTAAACAACCTTATCGAGGGAAAAAAGGATTAACCATGAATTGCATTAGAAACTTATCAATATCAAACACAATAAAGATCACGCATTAGCATCTTCATTCTTGCTTCCCCTCCTGTAGAGGTGGTAGAACCTGATGGAAATTCTGCACACAGACCGCGCTCACTATATAGAGTCGAGCACTACGACCCGATCTCACCTACCATGCCTAATTCCATTTGTTACTTTGACATCACCAAGGATGGCGAGCCCGAGGGCCGCGTCGTCTTTGAATTGGCCAATGACGTTGTCCCTAAAACCGCTGAAAACTTCAGGGCATTGTGCACAGGTGAGAAGGGTATTGGAAAGTCGGGGAAGCCATTACACTACAAGGGTCTGAAGTTCCACCGTGTGATCAAGGACTTCATGGTTCAAGGCGGTGACTTCACTGCTGGCAATGGTACTGGAGGTGAGTCGATTTACGGCGAAAAATTTGAAGATGAAAATTTCAAGTTGCTTCACGACAAGCCGTTCCTCCTTTCGATGGCGAATGCTGGTCCAAACACCAACGGATCGCAATTCTTCATCACCACTGTCCCCACTCCTCATCTTAACGGCAAGCATGTTGTGTTTGGGAAGGTCATTGAAGGTAAAGGTGTTGTGCGCAAACTCGAGCGGTGTGAAAAGGGCGCTGGCGATGAACCTGCTCAAGAGTGGGTGATTGCTGAATGTGGGGAATTACCTAGTGACTACGTTCCCAAAGGTACCGTCGATGCCACCGGTGATCCCTACGAGGAATGCTTGCAAGACTGCGACAACATTGACACCAAAGAGCCCCAACTGGTCTTTAATGCTGTTACTAAGCTTAAAGACATTGGCACGGCTCAATTGAAACAAGGGAACTTGGATGTGGCGTACGCCAAATACAGCAAAGCCGCCTCGTTTTTGGACGATTACTTCCCCGATGATTTGAATGATGCCGACTTGGCCACTTTGCATTCGCTCAGAGTTGCGTGCAACTTGAACGCCGCTCTTGTTGCACTCAAGCTCAAATCAGGTAAGAAGGCGGTCGCGGCTGCTTCTAAGGCGTTGGACGAAGAGGGTATCGACGAAAAGTCAAAGGTTAAGGCATTATATCGGTTGGGCATGGGTTATAACCTCGCCAAAGACGAAGCTAGTGCCGAAAAGTACTTGCAGCAAGCTCTTGCCTTGGAACCCAACGACGCCGGCATCATAAATGGGTTGAAAGAGGTCAAGGAGAGCCAACGTAAACGTAGAGAAAAGGAAAAGAAGGCGATGTCTAAGTTCTTCTCCTGAACATATAGCATCATGAAACTGGTTTTAGAGAAGACTTCCTTATCAAAATAAACGAAGATTAAAGTTCTTTTGGGCGTTACGTTCACTGGGGTATTGTTTTCGTTGAAGATGTCAGTGAGCTTATTTGATACCCCGCTGAATCATATGCACCTTGTAAGTCTTATCAACTGATACACCGTTTAGGAATTTGCCACCATGATCATTTCTTTCACCTAAATTCTTCCAGAATTGTGTGAAAATATAGCTACTTTCAAGGTGCACTTTCGTCACGCGTGTAAATGTTCTTCGAGCCTTCTGCAGCGTTCCACGTTTACGCGCTTTCCCCCCTCCATGGTCCCATCGAACCTTAGCGTCAAAGGAGGATTTTTCCATGGATGAGGCAGGCGGCAAATTGACAAGTCATGTTCGTGACGGCAGAATAATCGTAGACGTCTGATTGGAATGCATCGGTGGCGTTACACGAGAAGATGGCGTTACTAATATTGTGGAGAATGTGTGTCGTTGCTGCCATACTGTCTGCAGTACGGCTTTCAAAAATTTTCATCCAGTGCGCCACCCATAACTCCCGATAACCTGGTGCTAGGCCGTTTCCTGACACCCTCCTTCACCGCTTATACCCCCCTTGTGTGTGTGCTGACTGATACTCCGGTTTTATAAGCGTCACAGGGTTGTATTTGCATCACAACTGTACTGGCACTGATGTCGAGACAGTTTCCTTACTCGTCGGCCCCGCTCCGCGAGATTAAGGAGGTCCAATTTGGCCTCCTCAGTCCCGAAGAGACTCGGGCGATCTCGGTGGCTAAAATCGAGTTCCCTGAGACCATGGACCCCGCCACAAAGAAGCCTCGTGAGGGTGGGTTGAACGACCCTCGGTTGGGACTGATTGACCGTAATTTCAAGTGTCAAACGTGTGGTGAGGACATGGCGGAATGTCCCGGGCATTTCGGTCACATCGAACTTGCTAAACCAGTATTCCACATCGGCTATATTGCAAAAATCAAAAAAACATGTGAGCTGGTGTGTATGCACTGTGGCAAGTTGTTGTTTGACGAACTGAACCCGGCGATGGCTCAAGCCATTCGTATTCGCGACCCCAAGCGCCGGTTCAACGCAGTTTGGCTGGTTTGCAAATCTAAAATGGTATGTGAAGCGGATGTTGTTGACGAGAACAATCCCGACTCAATCGTTGGGCCTCGCCGGGGTGGGTGTGGTCACACCCAACCCACAATCCGTAGAGACGGGCTCAAATTGTGGGGGACGTGGAAGAGCAACAAGAACTTCGATGAACTGGACCAACCGGAACGGCGGTTGTTGACTCCGGCAGAAATTCTTAACGTGTTTAAGCACATCTCACCCGAGGATTGTCGCAGGTTAGGGTTTAATGAAGATTATGCCCGACCCGAGTGGATGCTCATCACGGTGTTGCCTGTGCCCCCTCCTCCTGTGAGACCGTCTATTGCATTCAATGACACTGCTCGTGGTGAGGATGATTTGACGTTCAAGCTCGCGGATGTTCTCAAAGCGAATATAAATGTTCAGCGTTTGGAGATGGATGGGTCGCCGCAGCACGTTATTGCCGAATTCGAGGCGTTATTGCAATTTCACGTTGCTACCTATATGGATAATGATATTGCCGGTCAGCCGCAGGCGTTGCAAAAGACTGGTAGACCGATTAAATCTATTCGTGCCAGACTTAAAGGTAAGGAAGGGAGATTACGGGGTAACTTGATGGGTAAGCGTGTGGACTTCAGTGCGCGTACTGTCATTTCCGGTGACCCTAACTTGGATTTGGATCAGGTGGGGGTGCCATTACTGATTGCTCGTACTCTTACGTATCCTGAAATTGTGACTCCCTATAACATCCACAGACTTACGGAGTATGTCCGCAATGGTCCTCAGGAACACCCTGGTGCCAAATATGTCATCAGAGACACCGGTGACCGTATTGATTTACGGTACAATCGCCGTGCGGGTGACATTGCTCTTCAGTATGGGTGGAAGGTTGAACGACACCTCATGGATGACGACCCTGTGTTGTTCAATCGTCAACCCTCCTTGCATAAGATGTCGATGATGGGTCACAGAGTCAAGGTCATGCCTTACTCAACTTTCCGTCTTAACCTTTCAGTCACGCTGCCTTATAATGCTGATTTCGACGGTGACGAAATGAATTTGCACGTCCCTCAATCACTGGAAACTAGAGCCGAATTGCTGGAGATCTGTGCCGTGCCGTTGCAAATCGTCTCCCCCCAAAAGCTGGCTCCTGTTATGGGTATTGTTCAGGATACCCTTTGCGGTATTCGTAAGATGACTCTTCGTGATATCTTCATTGAATATGAGCAAGTCATGAACATGGTGTATTGGATTCCCGACTGGGACGGGGTTATTCCTCCACCCGCCGTGATCAAGCCCAAGCCTTTGTGGACAGGGAAGCAAATATTGTCGATGGCCATTCCCAAGGGTATTCACTTGCAACGTTTAGACGGTGACGGTGCTAGCGCGTTATTGCTGCCCAAGGACAAGGGGATGTTGATCATTGACGGTGAAATTGTTTTGGGTGTTGTCGATAAGAAGACTGTGGGTGCCCTGGAAGGGGGGTTAATTCACGTTGTTTTCAGAGAAAAGGGTCCTTACGTCTGTGCTCGACTCTTCGGTAATATCCAAAAAGTCGTCAATTATTGGTTGTTGCATAATGGTTTCTCCATCGGTATTGGTGATACCATCGCTGATAAGGACACCATGAGACAAATTACTGGGTTCATTGCTGATGCCAAGGTGAAGGTGGCTCAGATCATCAAGGATGCCCACAATAATGATTTGGAACCTCGTCCAGGTATGACACTTCGTGAGTCCTTTGAAAACTCGGTGTCAGTTGTTCTTAACCAGGCTCGTGATGATGCCGGTAAAGCTTCAGAAGTGAACCTTAAGGAACTTAACAACGTTAAGCAAATGGTGGTTTCGGGTTCTAAGGGTTCATACATTAATATCTCGCAAATGTCGGCTTGTGTTGGTCAACAAATTGTTGAAGGTAAGCGTATCCCTTTCGGGTTTTCTGACCGTACTTTACCCCACTTCACCAAAGACGATTACTCTCCTGAACTGCGTGGGTTTGTGGAAAATTCTTACTTGAGAGGTCTTACTCCGCAAGAGTTCTTCTTCCACGCTATGGCTGGGCGTGAAGGTTTGATTGATACCGCTGTGAAAACTGCCGAAACTGGGTACATTCAACGTCGGTTGGTCAAGGCCTTGGAGGATATTATGGTTCACTATGATGGGACCACTCGTAACTCTTTAGGTGATATTATTCAATTCCTTTATGGTGAAGATGGGATGGATGGTACTCAAGTGGAACGGCAGCTGTTGGACACATTGCCCGGTACCAACATGGCATTTGAACGCCGTTACCGCATTGACTTATTGGATCCGAAGTTGACTATCTCTGAGCTGTTGTTGGAATCGGGTAAGGATATTCAAGGTGATGTCAAACTTCAACAGGTTTTGGATGAGGAGTACAATCAACTTCAAAAGGACCGGGATTACTTGCGGCGTGTGTGTTTCCCCAACGGGGAGTACGTGTGGCAATTGCCTGTTAACATTCGTCGTATTATCCAAAATGCACAGCAAAAGTTCCACGGGGGCCGTCAACGCGCCCTGGACTTACGCTTGGACGAAATTGTTCAACAAATCAGTGACCTTTGTTCGAGGGTCACTGTCGTTCGTTCGAGTAAGGATAACTCAACATCTACTCAGCTGTTGGTTGAGGAGTCCCAACAGAACGCCACATTGTTGTTCCAATGTCTTGTGCGCTCGAGACTTGCCGCTCGGAGGGTGGTGGAAGAATATCGTCTTAACCGGTTATCGCTTGAATGGGTTATTGGGGAAATCGAAACTCAATTCCAAAAGTCTCTTGTTCATCCCGGTGAAATGGTGGGTGTTATTGCTGCTCAATCTATTGGGGAACCTGCAACTCAAATGACCTTGAACACTTTCCACTATGCTGGTGTGTCCCTGAAGAACGTCACTTTGGGTGTTCCTCGTTTGAAGGAAATTTTGAACGTTGCGAAGAATATCAAGACGCCTTCATTGACGATCTATCTCGACAAAGACATTGCTGCTGACATTGAAAAGTCTAAAGTTGTACAAGCTGCCATTGAGCATACCAATTTGCAAGGTGTCACCGCGTCAACTGAAATTTATTACGATCCAGACCCCACAACTACTGTTATTCCCGAGGATCTTGACACAGTTGAAGCTTACTTTGCCATTCCTGATGAAAAGGTAAATCAGCTGCTCAGTCGTCAATCACCTTGGTTGTTACGTTTGGAACTTGATCGTGCCAAGATGATTGACAAGCAATTGACCATGTCTCAAGTTGCCGAGAAGATCACTCAAAATTTCGGAGATGATTTGTTCGTGATTTGGTCCGACGATACTGCTGATAAGTTGATTATCCGGTGTCGTGTGGTTCGTGATCCCAAGCAATTGGATGAAGACACTGATGCCGAGGAAGATCAAATCTTGAAGCGAATCGAAGCTCACATGTTGGAGGAAATTTCTCTTAGAGGTATCAAGGGTATCACCAGAGTGTTCTTGGCACAAGAAGATGCCCCCATTATCAAGCCTACGGGTGAATTTTCCAAAGAAAAGGAATGGACTCTTGCCACTGACGGTGTCAATTTGGCTGAAGTCATGCAAGTGGAAGGCGTTGATTACACGCGTGTCCGTTCCAACAATTTCATTGAGGTGTTGCAAGTTTTGGGTATTGAAGCTTGTCGTGGTGCTTTGTTCAAGGAGTTGAAGGATGTCATTGAATTTGGTGGTTCCAAGGTTAATTACCGTCACATGGCATTGTTGATTGATGTTATGACTTCGAGAGGTCACTTGATGGCTATTACCCGTCATGGTATCAACAGAGCTGATACTGGTGCCTTGATGAGATGCTCATTCGAAGAGACTGTTGAAATTTTGTTGGAAGCCGGTGCTGCTGCAGAATTGGATGACTGTCGCGGTATTTCTGAAAACGTTATGCTTGGACAAATGGCTCCACTCGGTACGGGTGCTTTCGATGTCATGGTTGATGACAACATGTTGCAAGATGCTCCTGGTATCATTGAAGCTGGGGAATATGAGGATGGTGGTGCCACGCCTTACCGCGACTATGACTTGGAGGATGACAAGATTCAATACGACGATGGTGGTGCGTTCTCGCCGATCCACACTGCTCAAGTGGGAGGTGACTCTGGTGGGCTCACGTCTTACGGCGGTATGCCTCTGTCCCCTGGTGGGGCCACTTCGCCGTTCAACTATCCCACCTCGCCTCTGTTCCTGGGTGCAACTTCCCCCGGTTACGGGGGTATTTCGTCGCCTTCGTACAGTCCCACGTCGCCTTCTTACAGTCCTACGTCTCCTTCATACTCACCCACGAGTCCCCTGTACTCGCCGACGTCGCCATCGTACTCCCCTACCAGTCCCCTGTACAGCCCGACTTCGCCCTCATACAGTCCCACGTCTCCGTCGTACTCGCCGACGAGTCCGCTGTACAGCCCCACCTCCCCGCTGTACTCGCCTACCAGTCCACTGTACAGCCCGACATCTCCGCTGTACAGCCCTACGTCGCCGTCGTACAGTCCCACGTCGCCTTCTTACAGTCCGACATCTCCTCTGTACTCACCGACGTCGCCGTCTTACAGTCCTACGTCGCCTCTGTACAGCCCTACCAGTCCCTCGTACAGCCCCACTTCTCCGCTGTACTCTCCCACTTCGCCTTCGTACAGCCCGACGTCGCCCTCGTACAGTCCCACATCACCACTGTACTCGCCTACGTCGCCGCTGTACTCGCCTACGTCGCCGCTGTACTCGCCTACGTCGCCGCAGTATTCGCCTACATCCCCTCTGTACAGCCCTACTTCACCTCTGTACTCCCCAGGATCTCCGCAATACTCCCCTCCCGGTGAAGACGACGACGAAAAGAAGGACTAATTGTATTATAAACATTTTCAAGTGCAAAATATCGGTAACAAGTATGATCTATAACGAATGGTCACAAATCTTAATACAATCAAAACGTAGAGCTTTTACCGATTCTCACAATGCATTTATATTCTCCCACATCGACTCGATTGCGAAAGACCACTATATATCTTCAGTAATCGAACAATCCGTCGTCGTTGTTCGCCCATTCATCTTCACCTTCACTCCAATCCAGACCACTTTCATCTTCAGAATCGGTGACAGAATCGTCACTGTCATCCTTATCGTCATTGACAATACCTTCTAACAGCAACAACTTCAAGTTCTCATTTTTAGCAACTGTACCTTGAGAGACTTCATGTGTCAGTTCGACATTGCACAGCGTCAACTTAGACTTCAGCTTGATGAGACAGTGTGCGCCAATGATGCAATTTTCTAATTGAACATCATTTTCAATGGTGACATTATCGAGAATCAAACACCCAGTGAGTTTAACACGCTCTCCAATGTTACAACCGCTTCCGATTGCCAGTCGCTTGACAGCAGAACGCAGACCAATATGCGTTTCCTCACCAATAAATGAATCAATACCAATATTTGCAGCCAGTTTGTCTTTAGGTTGCACAGAGCCGCTCTTGCCCACCTCAGCCGCCTTCAACTTCATGAAGTAACGGTTAGCCTCAGTCCACATTGGAAGAGTGTTACAGCGAATGAAAGTTGCCTGATGAGGAATTACAAAAATCCCCACGGTGTCCTTAGGTTGGGAATGCTTCCATGAACGTCTCGCTAAATCACGTACGATTTTGAGTAATGAATGAGTTTGGAGATACACATCGTCAAACTTGGGCTCTTCCAAAGCTTTGAAAACAGCTGCGCTACCAAAGAAAATCAGGGAGTTGAGTAAAGTGGTCAGAATTGTCGTTTGAGGATGACGCCATGTCATTTGCGAGCGCACAGGTAACAGCTTGTGAAATTCAATATCCTTGGTAGTCTGAACATCTAGCAAATGACCTTCATCACTATACATGGTGTACAACTTGGCTTGTTTGTGCTTCTTATCTTCCACTTCTAAAGTCTGTTTGTGAAACACTGCCAATCCGAAATCGCTATCACCACGGTTACGGTATTGCTCAATCAAGACTTGTGGGGGCAAGTCAGTGATAAAGTCACAAGGCAATACCACAAAGTGCGGTGATTTGATGTGGGGTGCAAGTTGATGAATAACGGATCCCAGTTCCGGACAATCATAAGTCTGCACGTCGATCTCCAATCGTTCCACCAGCTTACGATAGTTGTCGATGCTTTCCTGAACCAAAGTCATTGCCTCTTCCGGGCACACCACGGTGATATTTGCAAAGAACGCTTTAGTGCAGAAGTCAAGGGCATAGTGGATCATCGGCTTGTTGGCAACAGGTAAAAGGGGTTTGGGAAACCCCGCCAGTCGCTCCTGTGAGAATGGAGCCAACTGTTTGCCCGGCCCACACACAATGATCGCGTGGAACTCCATGCTTAACGAACGATTTGTGAGAAGAGGTGAGTCGCACAAACAGTGATGGCATCCATCTTGGATTGAGCTGAACGCAAAATTTGGCAACGACGGGAGAAAGAACGACGACTAGAGTGATATAAGAAGTTAATCATACTCAGCGTGCTACTTTCATCTATCACAGATAATGCATTTGGACTTGTCGCTTCTAATTGCTCAACAAAAGCTTTGAAAAACTAAGATTATCTTCATAATAGATGTAGGTAACAAAGTAGCTATAATTCGAGAGCTAAAGTTTGAGAAGTTGTTTACGTTAAACTTCAGTTCCTGTAGCCGTGTCCTCTCAGCTTCCATACATCAGCCTGCGAGCCTCAGTGCACCGTTTATCTTAGTCAGCAACGAGATCAGCTACCTGAGTATGGCACGGCCCAAGTCAAAGGGGTGCAACAATTGCAAAAGATTGAAGATCAAATGCAATTTGGCGCGACCTCTGTGTGAATATTGTGTCTACACCAACAAAACTTGTGACTATACCATAATTGAAAATTCCCCAGTCCGTTCAAATGTGTTTATCATGCACTCAAACAACAAGGTGAAGAAGCCTCGCAGGAAGCCGAAACAGGCTGTATCAGAGGTCACAACGGTGATAACACCCCCGAAAACTCCCATAAGCACCGCCCCGACAATTCCTTCACGAAGTTCTTCTCCAATTTCCATACAGTCGCTTCTTCTGGATCCCTTGGTAGGGCATTTGGTCTCAGATGAAGTGTTTGATGTTGTTTCTCCGAGAATAATCAGCACACCAAACACACCTGCGGTGTGTAGTCTCAATAACCCGTCAAAGTTGATGGGGATCTCGCCATTTGAGTTCATGATCCTTCATCACTTTGAAAGTTGGGCAAAGGATAGGTACGTACTATCTACTGATGTTCGGCAAAGGTTTATATGGGAATGGGTGATGCCCAGATACTTGCTTGAACTGGATGTATTGAAGATATCGGTTTTTGCCTATTCAAGTATGCTTTTATTACAAAAGCATAACCCTCAATACTTGCTCGGGGACACACCATGCTGGTCTAGCTTCAATGATGAAATGATGACATTGTATGAGTTTGCATTCACCAACTTTGAGTCACAGATGAAGCAAATTAACCGGTTGAGCAGCAAAATAAAAGCTGGTGAACCTATCAATATCTTAGAAGCCATTTCCCTTGTCATAGGTGCAACAATAATGATATCAGTGTTTGGGAGACACTCACGAAGGACAATGCCATTGATATCATTTGATAGATCTCAACAAGACTTTCAGAGTTTATGTGCTGAGATGAAACATATCCTCACCTTATGTTGGCCAATTTTGAGAAAAGAACCGCATGCAGCATTAGTTCCATCGCTAGTGAAAAACATAGACTATCCAATATTACCTATGTTTCAGCAATTGCTAGATGAGTTAGACACGCTGCCATTAGAGTTGTTCAAAGGCAAGAAGAAATATATTGATGCAGATAACAAGGTCGCGTTGCGTGATGCCATTTTGACACTAAATGCCCAAGTTCAGCAATGTGAAGAATATTCATCAGAAGTACCTATTCACCGTTTCCAGCATTTCGCTGAGGAATCATTTTGGCGACAAGTGTATAATGAGAACTACTTTGCCCTCCGCATATTGAACTTGTACTGCGCATATTTGGTCATGCTCCAATATTATTTTGTGAGAGAACGTAATATGTGGATTGACTACATGAATTGGTTCCACCAGGAGAGCTTATTCAGGTTTGGGAAATTTTACTATGATGAGGACGAAAAATTGTACGAAAAAGTGATCGTCAATGGCTACACAGCGGGATTCCTTGACTTGTGGAAGCTAAATATGGATTGAGGTAATAATACAACATTATATAGAACGATGAAGGTTTTAGTTCAATCTGTGAGGGCCATTTCATCAGGTAAGGTACCCATCAAACTAACTCGCAACACCAGAATGCGAGTACGAGATTTTAATTCGAGGTAGAAACCATCGTAGGATTCTCCAAGCCTCTGAAATGATTGAGGAACAGCTAGTTCGATTTTTGTAGAGGTTGGTTGGAGTTTGCGCAGCAACATCTTCAGCCACCCGACAAGTGTTGTGGTATCCGATTTTGGTGCCAACAAAGGCAGCGAGCATTGGAGTTCTTTGTTTTGGGAATAAGAACGCTCTCGGTAGTTTTGAGGTAGCGCACAAATGGCAATATCGGTTAACGGGGACGCTTGGGGATCGAGCTCGATGATTATTCTTTTAGGTTCCATCGGTAATGTCAGAATTGCTAAAGCACAGTACTCTGAGTCACATTGCCAGTGTTTGTCATTTGCCAAGAGTGTGTTTTTTGGGTCATTCCAATGATATGCTCGAAGCTGATCGCGTGCTCTATGCCATAGCAGTCGTTCGTACATGTTCCAATCTGTGAGGAACCACATGATCGACCCCCCGACGGATGGATCGGCAAAATTGTACAACTCACTCGAACGTGGCCTGAGTTGTGAAGCCATATTCTCCAACTTATCCTGGGCCGATTCAAGGGAGTCAATCACATCAATAACTTGATCAACATATTCTTCCAGGGTTGGCACAACAGGAGCTGGGTCATTTGATATTCGTTCAGGAAGACGAGGATCTTCGACTGGAGAATGTGTGTGAGGTGTGTGAGGTGGGCTTTGAGACGGTTTCGAGGGTGTCAACGGCCATTTCAATTTGGATAAATGCGATTCTGATCTGGGCAATAATAAAATTGCAAGCAGTAAAACGGATAATGCTCCCCATAGTTTCCAATTGAAACGCTGTTTCGGGCGGGCACAGGGGACAAATTCCAGGACAATGGTTGATGTGAGAGCGTCGGGGTGGACGCTGTTCAACGCGGCGTAGTTTTTCTCCCATTCGGTAACGTAAAAGTCATCGTCCTCACTTGCCATACCGAGGTCGTCGGTCATGGCTGCACCAAATTTTAAAGGTAAACAACGGCACCGAGTTTAGCTGGGTTTAAGTGTAGATGATTCACAGAGTAAACGCGTATTGCTGATTACATAAGCTGGCATATGGGGTAGAGTTCAACCACCTTTACGGATGATAGAGACGTGGTGAGTTTTTACGAATATATTGATAGTATTCTGCAATGGATAGTCGTTACCAGCCATTGAATTGACAGGAACTGCTAAAAACTCGTTAAATAATCCATTGAGCCTTAACGGCATCACTGCAGCGGATGCCTACAATACACTTCGGGTATATGTCGGCTCATCGTGTCTTCCAATCTCGGTGGTTTCACAATTCACCGACAGAAGCGTCACTAGATAAATCTTAATACGCTCTCTGTATCAGGAATATAATTATTTCTTTCGATATCTCGTGAGGGTGGTCATTATTTGAGCTCTTGTAACTTGTTCATGCGCAGCCGCACTTTTCACTTCACTCACCATGGAGGCCTACACTGAGATCATTGAACCCTCACGGGTTTCACATTGTCTCGGGCTCCACTTCATTCTGCCCAATGTAGAGCATCTCATGGTGGCCAAGGACACGCTTCTTCAACTTTTTGAGCTCGTGCCCACATCCGATGGGCTACCCAAGCTCATGCTTGTTGACCAATACAAGCTTCATGGCTGCGTCACTGACCTCAAGCGCATCAAAACCGTTGAACTGGAGTTGGACTATCTCATTGTGCTGACCAAATTCGCCAAGTATTCGGTGGTAAAGTGGGACGCCACTGCCCATCAAATATCCACGGTGTCTCTTCATTATTATGAACAAGCGATGCAAAAGTTGTCTATGGAAACGTTATCACGAAGCGACCTCACAGTGGAACCCACTCATTCATCAGTTGTTTGTCTCAGATTCAAAAACTTGATGGCCTTCCTACCTTTCATCGTTGAAACTGATGACGACGATGATATGTTTGATGATGACAAACCTTTGGCGGTGAATTCGTCCGCCCAACAGGAAGTCTTTGACCCTTCATTCATCATTGATGCTAATACCTTGGACCTGCTGTTAGGCGATCTCATTGATCTTCAGTTCTTATACAACTACAGTGAACCCACAATCGCGTTTCTTAGCCAAAAGCAGTACACCTGGGCGGGCATGTTACCGAGAACAAAGGACAATGTCACATATACTGTTCTTACTCTCGATACAACTCTGAAACTGACAGTGCAAGTTTTGAAAATTGACAACTTGCCTTATGATATTGATCGTATCGTCCCATTACCTTCACCAATGAACGGGTCGTTACTCATTGGATGTAATGAATTAATCCACGTTGATAATGGTGGCATTGTAAGACGTATTGCCGTCAACGAGTTCACGCTGAGCTGTACGGTATCTATGAAAAATTACACCGATCAGAGTCTACTCAAATTACGATTGGAGTACTGTAGCGTGGCACCTGTACCCAATGAGAGTCGCGTGTTGCTTATATCACGCGATGGTGACCTGTTCTATATCAACTTTGAATTAGACGGCAAGGCGATTAAAAAAATGACATTGGAGCGTGTAAGCGACTCATCAGATGACCTGGCACTCAAAGTAAGCCAACCAGGTGAGATAGCACTGATCGGTAAGGATATGCTTTTCATAGCTAGTGCCGGTGGTGACCTGCGATTGGTTAAATTCCAATTGAAAGGCAGTGTTAAGACCGAAGGCGCTAATGAAGCTGAAATTTCAAATGAGAAAACGAAGAAAACTGATGACGAAGATGGGATTTATGATGACGACGAGGACTTGTACGGGGATGACGACGCTCCTCAGGCGCAAAATCGCGGTCTTACTGCTTTAGAGTGGACATTGGCAGACACACTTGCCAACTTGGGTCCTATGCTGCTGTTTACCCTTGGATTCTCGTCTACAGAGAAACACAAATGTAATTTGCCCAATCCTCAATTTAAAGAGATAGCAGTCGTGGCTGCACTGGGAATTGGACCTAATACGTCATTATCAGTGATGACACCTTCACTCCCAATGTCGATCAAACTGTCACTTACTTTTTCCCAGGTCAATAGAATGTGGACAATTAATCAACAGTTTCTTATAACATCAGATGATGTGAATCAGAAGCTGGAAATTTTCCAAATTGATAAAAAGTATGCTCGACTCAAAACTCGTGACTTCAAAAATGATGAGAGCACAATTGCTATTCATGAATTGGATGGTGGCAAATATATTTTGCAAGTCTCGCCGCGACTGATCGCTCTTTACACAGATAAGTTCAAGCGAACTTTGGATTTAACGCTGGAAATCGGTGAACTGGAATGTGTGACTTCGTATATTCGTGATGAGTATTTAATGGTGTTTTTGGCACTGGGTGTGGTAAAAATTTTGCTGATCAATACCTACAATCTGACATATACCACCATTGATATCCCTGAAATACTTGGTCTGACCATCATCACCTCGGGCTATATTACCAATTCTCATCTCCTTAATGTTGTATCTAAAGATGAGGGCATACTCAAGCGGGGTACTAAGCGAGCAGCCCTGGGAGCTTCAAAGTCCGAAAGTATCGATTTTGGCCGTAAGCAGAAGACATTCATCCTTGTTACAGCCGACAATCGTATTGTTGCGTTTACCAGACAGCATAATAACAAATGCTACCAGCTCAATGATACTTCTCGCATGCTGGAACACTTGTCGCTTGCCAAATTTGACCCGAAAGATCAAGAACCCGATCCCAATATCAAACAAGTCATCTTCAACGATTTGGGTGACCGCTGGCATAGTCAAGAGTATTTAACAATTTTGACTGTTGGTGGTGAAGTGATCTTGTACAAATT
This sequence comes from Diutina mesorugosa, assembly GCA_030674695.1. NCBI lineage: Eukaryota > Fungi > Ascomycota > Pichiomycetes > Serinales > Debaryomycetaceae > Diutina > Diutina mesorugosa. The sequence continues at coordinate 42,036 of JAKUAI010000039.1, forward strand.
ATATTTCGATGGTAGCAATTTTCGTTTTGTCAAAGAGCTGGATTTGAAGATGACGGGGGCTCCATCTAATGCTTATCCCGAAGGTACAGCAGTTGAAAGAAGATTGGTGTACTTCGCCGACATCAACTCTTATACTGCTATTCTTGTCACTGGGATTATTCCCTTCTTTATCCTCAAATCTATTCACTCGCCGCCTCGAATTTTCCGCTTCACGAATATGGCGGTGGCTTCAGCTGCACCCTATACTGATCATAGAATCAGTAATGGTCTTGTGTGGCTTGATCTTCGCCAGAACGCACGCATTTGTCAATTGCCTATTGATGACATGGTGTACGACTTTGAATGGCCAGTGCGTCGCATTCCTATTATCGGTGAGCTGATCAATGCAATTGACTATCATGAAACTCTGCAGTGTTATGTGGTGCTGACTGTTAAATCAATCCCATACAATGCAATTGATGAAGAACTCAATCCCATTGTTGGTACAGACCCCGAAAAAGAGCTGTCAAAGTCGTACCTTGGGCTGATCAAATTGATCTCACCAATGAATTGGCTGGTAATCGATCAAATAGCTCTTGAACCCAATGAAGTGTGCATGAGCTTGAAGCTGATGGTGGTTGATGTTGGACTGCTGCTGACTAAGTTCAAGCTGAAGAAGGAGGTAGTGGTATTTGGTACTGGTAAATACCGGATGGAAGACTTGGCATCCAATGGATCGTTTTACGTTTATGAAATTGTCGCAATTGTCCCCGAGCCGGGCCGTCCTGAAACAAATCACAAGTTTAAGCAAATGTACCAAGAGTCTACCAAGGGTGCGGTGACGATGGTTGGTGATGTTTCCGGTCGGTTTCTTGTAGCTCAAGGTCAAAAGATAATCGTTCGGGATGTGATGGATCTGGGTGTAGTATCGGTAGCGTTTATCGATTTACCCACATACGTGTCGGAGGCTAAACTGTTCGGGAATTTGATTGCTTTCGGCGATTCACTAAAACTGGTATGGTTGGTGGCATTTGACGCTGAGCCATTCCGCATGGTGATGCTTGGAAAAGATTTGCGGCCGTTAGATGTTACCTGCGCCGACTTTGTGTGCCATGAGGACGACGTACATATTGTTGTGGCTGACAATAATAACGTGTTACTGGTTCTTCAGTACGATCCTGATGACCCGGCTCTGGCCAATGGTCTGGTCTTACTAACTCGAGCTAATTTCGCTGTCAACTCATATGTTCTGGGTCTTCGATCGATGCCAAACCAAATTGCAACGTTTGATAGTGAAGCCAACGAAATTAGATACCGTTTGAGTGGTAACTGGAAGACCATCGGAAGCTGCGGAAACGGCCTGTTATTCGCAATGACGCCCTTGAGTGAGGATTCTTATCGGCGACTTTATTTGTTACAACAGCAAATGACAGATAAAGAATATCATACATGTGGGTTGAACCCACGTCTCAATCGTTTGCATAGTCGTGATGGTGCCGCAGACGTTAATCAAAAGCCTGTAATCGATGGCGAGGTCATCCGCTATTTCAAACGGCTTACAAATGACCGACGCGATGTGATCGCTACAAGAGTGAGTACCGTGGGCAATCCCCAAGAAATTTGGCGTGATTTGATCAACTTAGAACAGGTGGTGAATATTTTGTAGCATCAAAATGATCTAATAAATGCCAGATATAAAGGAATTTCCTCAATCTAATATGCAATTCAATAAAATCGAAAGCCAAGCATACGATAATTTTATAATACATCCAAAGCTGGTTGCTGCGTGGAGTATTACCACAGTCTGAGACGTCAATTGGCTCTGACGCGCCCTGACACGCACTAAGAAAAATAGTAGACGAACCACCAATCCCCAGCTTATGGTGAATCAACGAAAAAAGCAGGTGCTGTTCCACAACAACACGCCTTCGCCCCCGGCTACTCCAGAGCCCCGTGGGTTACCAATGCCCACGGTGGAGCGTGGGTGGCTTACTATTCCATACCACCATTTGGCAGTGCTTGCGTTCATGTTTCGGCAAGGCCTCACTACTTCAGTTCAAGCGACATTACTTCAAGGGCTTTTTACGCTTATTCCACTCCAGTTGGCCTACAACTATCTTATCGTGCTGAACACCAACAGTAATACGAAACGGGGAAAAGACAATGATAACATTTCGCTTCTTGTCGTTGGAGCTGTGTTGGTATCGCTCGCATTGCTGGGTCCACTTCATGTTTGTCTCGTGTTATTTGGAGCTCCCATTTTCGCCTATTGGAAAGAAACAGCTTTACTTGCTGCTCATTTAGCATTGGTAGCTTTTGACCCGCTCCTAGTCGAATTCAAGTTCGATTTTGCTCGGTTGCGGGGCATTTTTGGTACAGATGCTGCCATCAGGACATTAGTAGGAAACCCCGTGGTGGCGCTGGCGCTTGGAGGCTTTGTTGGCGCCTGGTTAGGCGTGTTGCCAATTCCTCTCGACTGGGATCGCCCATGGCAACAGTGGCCTATCACCTTGGTGGTTGGCCTGTACTTAGGGACTGTTATCGGAGGATTGATTTCATTGGTTATGTAAGTTATATACCATTAATACAGTAGCATAGACCACCTGACTCAGCGAGGTGACTCCGGACCTGGATTGTCCGTCCCCACTACCCCGCTAAGATAGCGCCCTCAGATGTCGGACATATGCAACCGATAAATGAAAAATTGCCAGAAATCACAACATGGCAACCATATAGTCTAAGTGAGCAAGGTAATATGCACAGTAAAGATTCGCGAATATGTTGAGGTACTCAATTGACGTAATTATGTTGCCAGACATGTAAAGTTGCCCTCCCCTCCTTTATGGTATGAACCCTGGTCTACATCCCCCAGCTATTTAAATAGTTGTAAGGTACAATTTATTTTACCAATTGCTCCTTATGCTGGACTTCAACGACAAATTCCCTACTAACGTCAACCCATTATACATTCCCCTTAAGTCTCTGGACTCCTCGCTTTTGCTGGGTGGCGAACCCCAAGAATTGGACCTCGCCAAGTTGTTTCCGGGCGAAACCGTGGTCTTCACCGCTGCACCTGGTGCTTTCACCCCCACGTGCACACAAGCTCACATTCCCGACTACTTGAAGCATGAGAAGCAATTGAAGGACAAGGGTGTTGCTCGGGTGATTATCCTTTGCCAAAATGATGCGTTTGTCATGAACGCCTGGGCCAAGGCCGAAGGCTACAACGCCGATGAAAACTACTTCATTTTTGCCTCTGATCCTAATCTTGGTATTTCTAGTCAATTGGGCTCGGACTACACTCTCAACTTGAAGGACAAGGGCTTGGGTGAACGTACCCTGAGATGGGCGGCTATTGTGAAGGACGGCAAGATTCAATTTTTGGGGGCTGAGCCCGAAGGTAAATACGGCAATGTCGTTGGCATCAACCACATCTTGAATCGCATCTAGTTTTAGTGCAGATATGTTTATTTGAATGTAATTGTCGTATTTGAGATTGTCGACATAGATTGTAAGACCAAAAATTCAGTGTGAGCAATATATTGAGAAATTCTTGAAGCAATTGACCCAATAGTCCTATTCGTATCTATACCCAATCACAAAGAGTCAGCCATTTTGCAACTCGGATTGTTCCACGTGATATATATCGCAAAGATCGAAATGTAGATAATGGTAATTTATGGGTGATAAACTAGAGGAATCAAACACAAGAAATTCGTACTCATTAAATTTCATTACCTTTTAAAAGGGTGGAAATTGTTCGGCCATTTCCGGCACTGCATTCTCCAAAGACGCAGCGTCCAACAACATGACCGACAACTTAGGGTCAATACCGTGTTCACTGAATACACGACGCGAGTCGGTTTCCTGTTTATGATTAGTGTAGTCCAGGTAAATGTTATACTTAGCATGCTTCTCTAACACCATGTCTTCGTAGTGGAAGTAATCAGTTTCATTTTCGATGATTTGGGCCTTTTGCTTTTTCAGCTTATTCTCGTCGGGAATTTGAGCAGCCACGACATAGTAGATCTTGGAAACAATGACGAAGTAGTCAAACTTGAGGTCGTGTTCGGCCATCTCCTCGAGCAACATTTTATATAATGGAGGTGTGACTTCGACCGGCATGTTAATCAATCTTTCGCTAAAGATCCAAGCGACTCTCTTCTTCGAGTCCTTGGCAAGCAATTTGCGCAAAAACATGTTGAACTCAGTGTGCTTTTGCGTCTTTTCCACCAAGTAATCCATTACCTGTTTGACACAAGGTTGCAGTTGTTGTGCGTCAATAACCAGAATCATCGCAAAGGGGTCCAGCTCTTTACCATCAGTTTTGATGGTGGTACCAATGGCATCTTTGACAAGGATGACATCAGCGAGGCCCAGGACATCGAACATACTTCCATCATCACCAAAGAGCTGACGCAATAACATCTTGGTGGCATGGAAATCGACATCTGGGTTAAGGTTGAAGAAATCAAAGTCAACATCGACAGTTTCCTCTTCACCTTGATCGACTTCCTGATCAGATTCGTCGGTGGAGCTTACATCAATATCCAGCTCTTCATCAACCTTTCTCTTCATAATGGAGATGAGATGCGCACTGCTTAATGCTATCAGGAGAATGAGTGTGATACCGATGAGCTGCCGATAAGGCGAAAATGAGCGCTACTTCCCTGCACCAAAACTCCTTGAATTGGCTTGCAAGGCATTTTACATGATGGAAGCCTCTATTAGTCATATTGTTTGATGTGTACCATGGTCTAGAATGAGTCGTTAAACTATATAAATTAGAGCACCATCATCTAAAATGGTACCACACTACATAAGCACGCACTTCTCATCACGATACTTGTCACGTCTGCGACGCAGCTGCCGTGCCACCTTCTTCAGCTTGCTTCGACCCAAGAATCCTTGTCTTTCCCGCAACCCGTTGTCATCACCTGTGTCCAGCTTGCTGTGATGTACACGGGCTGAGTGTGGAGGATGTGAAGTCGCGATGGCTGGGGCTGATACAGTTGTTGGTGTTGCAGCCGGATAACTTGGCGCATTGAGGCTGATGTCAGGGATTGTGTTAATGGACATCATTTTGTGCTCGCCACTCCATTGGGAGTTCCGCCGGAACTGTGGACTCATTGTGATTTCAGAGTCTCCCGATACCCCAATTCTGGGAAGCTCCTTGTAATAATTATGGTCTTTATCAGGAACGTACCAATAGTAACGGTTTCTGACGTCAACAAATGAAGGATCCGTGGGAGCAATATCAGGTAATGGAATACTTGAATTACTCGCCAGAGACTCACGTCTCTTCGGCTCATCATTAGCAACTGCTAAATGGGGGGAGGTACCTGACTGAGGGCCCAGTGTGATGGGGGAAAGATCACTCCAGTAGTTTGACTTTGAACCATGAGGGCGAACTATAGGTAAGTGCAGTTCAATACGCTCCTCCAGAGGATCGTCAGGCAGCACTAAACGGTAAAACAAAATATAAGGCCACTCGTTGTCAAAGATTTCCTTAAAAGTCTTTTCCTTGATACGATGCTTTTTGTTCATGTCATCAAAGAGCAACCATTTTGCCAGATACCCTTCCTCAAGTGTCAACGAAGTGTTATTGTTATTGCGGCGGGTGGCAGCTACAAAATGACCCGAGCTAATCAGCGTGCCACGATGGCATACAGCCAGCTCAAGAATAAGTTTGTAATTATTCATGTCATAATTGTCATCTTCTGCGACGAATTGAGGCAAATTAATAACTGGAGGAATGACAACGCGACGTTTCAGACGATTGGCAGTCGACGTGCCAACGTCATATTCATAGCGCTTCAAGCAAATGGGAAGAATCGGCCGGCGATTAACAAACTCTTTGGAATTTTTTGCAGTACCATCAGTATCATTATCATCAGTGTAGAACGGCAATAATCGTAAGAACATCCAAGCTGGTAGACTGACCTCGTGCAACAGAGTAGCTCGACCGCGAATGGTCAGAGTATCGTCATTCAGTGATTGGTGGGTTGTAGTTGAATTGGGGGCAGCAGGAGACTCCAGCCAAATCAGGAGAGTCAGCGAGCGCGTTCTAGGCAATTCACCCCTAATGGGTTCTTTAAATAGTGAACTTCTTGATGGCTGCAGTTTCATCGACAGGCTTGATGTGGGAATTACTCCTTCGATCACTTCAATGCGATCACTAGTGGCACGACGCTCGAGTTCACGCTTGACACTAATTGAGTTATTGAAGTAGTGTTCGAGGCATTCTTCGAGAAGGATTTCTTCGGGTTCCTCATCAGAGTCTGAGCGTGTTGCCACACGGCCGAGCTCTTCTGTGACTTCAGCAATGGCCACCTCAGAGTCTGGTGGAGGGGGTGAAGTGTTAGGTGATGGAGAAAGAGTGTCATCCTCAACAGCACGAGATTGAGATGCTTCGCGTGATGGAGATGTATCTTCAGGAATCAGCACAAATAAAAGGCGTTCCTTGCTGATCTTTTGATCATCTTCTTTGCTGAACTTACCGCCGTGCTTAATGTCGATCTTAAACGTAAGCAATGGCATTTGCAACATTTCCGTGAGGAAAACAAAAAGCGCTGCCAGATCCTGTTGAGTATGGGATGTTGCCTCAATAAAACCAAGTTTGGTCAAAGTTTCACAAATTTGAATAGTGACATCGGTCGTGATCAAATTTCCCAGACGCAATAAAGTGGTATAAACCCTGAGTAACGCACTCAATTGATCGACAAGTCGTTTGTTAGGAGAATTGATGTGAGCGTTACTAATGAATAAAATCGGTTCGAAAGCTTCCATATTGGCAAACATGGCGAAGAGTAACGCATCCAAATAGCACATAACGTTTTCCCAATTTTCAGCCCCTTGATATGTGATAGCATGGCCGCGCTTGTCAATGGGACTGTTGGTCAAAAAATAGCCTTCGTTGGCCAGTTGGAAAAATCGGATGAAATGAAATGCTTTCACCACATCACCATTGACGAAGGGCAGTTTCAAAACTGCACAAGTTTCGGTGTGTGACGGAACCGGTAGTCCTAATTGATCAAAATACAGGCGCACCGTTGTTACCGCCAGCGAGTAATGATGATACTTCTTAGGATTGACAGGTAAGCATCCATGAGATTCGCCTACCAGCATCAGCCGATAGTTCTCTAGATACTGCTGCCAGAAGTCCTCATCGAAAACCGATGGGGATGGGGCCATTCTGGCACTATTGTCGGGGGATCGCGAATGTGGAGCCGCGGTGGCTTCAACATCTTGGGTGTCGATGTGGCTGTGGTGAGGTAGCGGAAGCGCTTGCGGAAGTGCTTGGATAAGCGGTAGTGGAGAGATCGACTTGATACTTCCTAAGCGATGATGATCCATAGTCAAAGATTCAATTTTAGAATTCCAGTTGTATCAGTTCTAAAGTATATGACGCTATGCACCTAAGCACATGACAATAGGAGAATCAAAGTCACGAGCGTACCTAACCGGCATCTAAGCGACGGAGACAGCCACAAAAGACGGGGCGATATAAATGAGTCGGCGATGACTATTCATGATGCAGAACCCGATATCCGACATCTTCCGTTAGGTCCGAGCTCATACAAACAGGGTAAAGAACCCTTTTCTACTCAACTTAATTTTAGATTTGTCACATATATCACCTCTACCATAGAGTTTACGCTCAAATGGAAGTACTTTCAGCTTCTAATATATTAGTTGGGAGTGATCGGATGCCAAGTATGACCTAAAGTACCGATTGTGGTGGCTGTAAGTGGTCGGATTCTCAACTTGCTTTTGTCTGACGTGGTCATCGGAACGGACTCGATTCGGACACTTATCCAAAATTTCCCTTAAAACATTCATTATGGTCCAACTGTTGTCATGGCGTATGCCGATAACGCAGCTTGACCCCACAGTCGGCAGCGCTACCGTTATCGGAACTGACGGCACCACTTTTCTAAAACCGCGCGTAACGCGTCCTTCTCCAGAGAGCCTGCTTTTGGAGTAGGATGGATCCAAATACACCACTACCGTCCATGCTGGAGAAGCTACGATATATTTTTGGAGATGCTATGAAATCCCAGTCCTCACGTCACTCGTCTGAATTCACGGACTCTGTTATACCAAACAATCGCAAACGACCTCGACATATTGCTCTTGATATCCATGACGATGACACACTAATATCGATATCACAACCGACTAACGATCAGCGTGTTGATACGTCTTCAACTGTAATCGGCAACGCTTCAAAAAGAAGCGATGTCAGGCTTCAGCACAACCGCAGAGTAAGTCAATGTCACACTTCGGCGGATTATAGTCGTCGATCTTCCGAGATTCAGGATCAAAAGCCTTCACCCGATGTCGATTTAACGTTGCCTCGTCGTTCATCCAAGGCTAAGTCTTCTTCAGCAAGGAGTCCGAGCCGCTCGAAGGCTCCTATATCACGAGTTGAACAGTGTACAAATCTGACTCCCCCACATAAAATCGACGTGTTTTCCAAAAGCTCGGAAAAGCAGGAAAATTCATCAAGAGTTGATTCTACAATGCATGAAATGTCAGATAGACGGCTGCGTCAAATTTCAAGACACCTAAGTGAGGAAAGTGTGGAAAGGCTAATTATCAAATCGATCGCGCCGATAATCGAGGAACTGAAAAGTTTACAAAAAAAAGTCGGTCTTTTAGAGAGTTGTCAGAATCAATCAACTTTAGCAGTGGCTAAGGAATTAGCAGAGCTAAAAACAGAGATCAACAATCTTCGTGAATTGACCTTGACTCAAAGGCATGTTTTTGACACTTTTCTTGATAATCTCAAGCCGTTGTTACACAGTATCCAACAATCAATCGAACGAAGCAATGCAGAAATTGGTAGACTTGGTGATATATTCGAGTCTAATAGTCGCCAACCTGACACATTGCAATTGGTAGAAAACATAAGAGCTCGTGGCAAAGAACAATTGGGTGCTATTGACAACATGACCACACAGCTAGAGGCAGTTTCCCACAAACCATTATCTATCGTATCTACCGGTGACCCGCCAAAGGGTGATTCTTTGTCAGATAGGCTTGGTACTGACGTGGAAAATGGTAATCTTTATGACACCGCCTTGAACGGTGTATCCCATTATCACTCACCTGAGCTTTCTATAAGGTCAGTGTCAAAAGTTGCTCCGTCACAACAACTTGTACTATATGATGCAGATTTGGAACAAACTCTACCAACAGGAACCCTGACAAAAAAGGCAATTGTTATATCCAAAGAGGAGGCGGATCGAAAAGCATTGCAATACCGTCGTAAGAAAAAAGTACGCAGAAAGATAGCCGACTACTTCAAGGATGTTGTAAAGCAAAAGGTGAACGGAGGCGATTTTGCAAATTTGCATGAGGATGGTCAAATAACTAATGATACTCAGAGTTGGCAACACACCTATTCCATAGATGAGATACCAGAAACCGAAAATGAACAGGGAGATGAATCCGATTCCAAATTAAAGGCATCTCTCCAACTGAACCCCCGAATCGACATCAATGAGTTTGCTACCCAAACCACCAGCGCTATCCAGCTGACGGTTAATCGTCAAGATGCAACCTTAACGCACATCCCCACCGAAGTTTTCGCAAAACTTCGATGGATGATTGATTATGTTAAAACAAATCTGCAATTTCCATCGCTCAACGGCATCCCACCGCACCAAGTTCACTCATGGTTGAGATTGGTTTTTTACTTTGCTGCTATATTCAATATACCGAAAGGCTCAAGCTTTACCTGCAACGATTCATGCGAGTTCTCGGTTGACTTATTTGTCACCGAGGGAATTGCAGACATTGAGAACAATTGGGCAGCTCATTCCCCTGACTGCCAATATCAACAAAAAGCGATTGAAATGTTAGCGAATGTTAATTATGTTGGGAAACCAATGCATTGGGTATTGGATGAAGTAGCCAAACTACTATCAGTTAACTTGGAAGCTTCACAGTTGAAAAAGCTATGGAAGCTTACATTCGATTGTAATTTGAGTGAAGAGGCCTCAAATTACTTATTGCATAAATGCCAGCAATAGAAATGCTGTCTTTCGATATCAAAGGCCATAAATTCACTATGCATGTTTTTGTAATCCTTTATAAACTGTACGAATTGCAAATTTGTTTTCATCTTAACATGATCGGGTCCATCGATCACAAATCCCTTAACTGTGATCACAGTAGTCACCATTGCATATGCGATATGAATTTAGAGAGACTTCCTTGGACACCATGTTTCCTGTATTAAGAGTTTCGTATTGGGCACTCCACAAATATGCAGTTGAGATAAGAATATATATCTGATTTCCTCGCTACAAGAGAAAGTTCTGAAGCATTTCTAAGTTTTAAGCCATCATTGTGCTTTAGATTTTTCGTTACTCCATTTGTTCTGTGCACGGGATAATTGTTAAAACGATATGAAATCTGGCAATTCGTTATAAAAGCAAGATGGTTACGATCAGCATTACCGTCGATTCCATGATATGTATCATGCTGCCCCATATCCTTGGGGATACAGTCAAATCATAAAATAATTATGAGTAAATGAGGCCGGGTAACTTTCTCTTGTCTTCCTGGTGCCAAATAAATTCTCTTTTCCAAACGGCAGAATGTTTGGGAACTTCTAATTAATAGTATCGAACGTCTATCATTTGTGCATCGACACACGCCACGTTGCAGATGATGGTTTGCAGACAGGATGTGAACACCCAGGTAATTGCTAAGAAAATAATCGCATTGATGCGAGAGGCGACAGATGCGACAATAAATGAAAAGAAGTCGTGCCATACAACTTGTATAGATGGGAGTTATCTACACACAGTAACACCTACATTCATTCGATTCACACGTATATGAACATTTTAATTAAGCGATAACAAACACAAACAAAAGTAGTTTTCAGTCAAGCCTCCAAAAATAAATAAAAAAAATTGGCAATCAAGTCAGCAGGAGCTTAACAAAACTTCAGCAATTAACACCTACTAAAACACAGTCATCCCTAGATGTGAAATCATATAGTACAGAAAATCAACCGAATCTGGTCCAATTGTACACTTCGATCATGGACACGTTAGGATTTTGGCGCAAGCGCTCCAAGATCATCCCTCTCAATGGTTCCTGAAGCCCGTAGGCAAAATGCTGCGCAGTTTGCAAGGTTGGACCCTTTGGCCACATGACTCGATCGAGTTCGAATCGTAAGATGTACTCACCTATGTCTCCCTGTTGCTGAATGGGAGGGGTGGAATGGTGACGCCACCTGGTGTTGCCCCAAACCAACTCAAGAGCCTGCTCGAGTTCGGCGTACGAGGGATCTTTCAGGGGCCATTGAGCTAAATACCATTTCAACGCAGGACCATCCAAACGATTTTTGATCACAAGCACCCGTAAACGGTCGTATTCAGACGGCAGAAGATGATTCTTGTGATTAGCACACACAACTTGTGCCCGAAGCAAGAAGTTGGCGAGCTCTTCCTCTAAGATGATAGGCGGAGGAGGCAAGACGACCGGTGCCATGCCAGGGATAATCGGCGGTGGGGGGAGATGGGCACGCGGTTCGCCGACAAAATTGTGCGCGAATACCTTGAGAATAGAGTAAAGCGCTGCCAAAAGTTCCTGATCTGGTGACGGCGCGGCTTGAGCGAACCCAGCGACAACCTGAGGGGGGGCCATCGGAATCAAAGGAGCCTGGGTGAAAGATGCGCCCGCACCCGCAACAGGTGCGATACCGCCAACAGATTGACTCAGACTAGCATTTGGAGCAAAGTAGCCTGCAGTCATATTTGGAGTAGACGTAACTTGCGGTTGTTCCATCCCTGCAGTTGATTTTGACGGCTCCGGGGCAGAAGGTTGCTTTTCTGTCGACAACCGCGGCTCATTTTGAAGTTCCCTGGAGTCTTCATTATCCAGATTCTCCACCAGATCCAGCAGCAGGTGATCAACAATAACTTCTCTGCGCAGCGATGCACGAGGAGCTCTTTGGGGTCTTCGGGTAGTTTGAGATTTGGAAGCTACTCGCAGACCTTTGCGTGCAGTTGATCCTTTAGGGGTCACCGAGGCGACGCGAGTAGAACGACGAGTCAGCACTCGAGACGCCACGGCTCGCTTGGCGCCACGTTTCGCTTGACCGCGCTTGGTTTGGTTTGTCGTCGGTTCAGTCAGCTGAGCTGGCTGGCGTTTGGGACGCCCTTCAGAAATTATGTTAGAAGCATCAATATCGAGCTTGATTAAACGGGTACCCCAGCCGTGTTCGGCTCCCGGTGGCGGATCTCCACGCTTCTTTTTGGTAGCCTTTGTTTGGTTTGTCTGACTGGCGACCTGTGCTTGAGCTTCTTGCGCCTTATTCTTGGGTGGCCGACCGCGCCGCTTCTTTGTTGGGGGTGTAGCAGTTTGATCCGGTGCATTCAGGTCAATTGACGCAGAATTGGTTCTGCGTTTTTGACCGACCTTAGGCGAGCTGATCGATCTCGACAGTTTACCATTAGTGTTAGGCACAGACCTGGACTTCGGTGACGGGGGTTCCAAATCATCGTCAGATTGCATCGGGGAATGGTCTGGAGACACTAGGGGCAACGGGTCATGCTGCCTCATCGAGAGATGGGGTGCGGATGACGATTCAGGCGCACTTTGATGATACTGAGGTGCCGTAGCCTGGCCCACTGGCACCGATGGTTGCGCGTTTGTTGATGACGACGCAATGGCCGCGGCAGCGGAAAAATCTGACGCTGGTGCGGGAACTGCCGATGACGACGCTAATGCTGCTGGCATATCCAAGGAAGCTGCCCTAGGATTCAATGGCACTAGCAGAGGTAAGGAACGAGGTCCAGGCACGGTGGAGTCAGGCGGGTGCCCAGGAAAAGTTGACGCGTTTGGGCTGGGCACGACGTTATCGCGCCGGAGGGGAAGTATAGAGGTGGCTGGGGAATCGGTGTTGACCATTTGGTGCATCTTTAGAACTCCCAATGAAGTCACTGGTGGTGGCAGTGCGACCGGTAACGTCCCAGAAGGTGAGTCTGTATGTCCCGGTTGTTGGAGGTACGGTTGGGAACTAGGGGCGCCAGCGCTGGCGATTGGGGCGCCCAGCGGCGACGACATGGGAAGTAAGGACGAAAGCAGAGTGGCGGGAGGTAACGGCTTCAATAACGGTCGTCGTGGATGTATTGATGTCTGAGTAGCTCTTCAATTTTCCCCAAAGCTAGAACACCCAATCAAAAGGTAGTGGCAACGGGTTTTTTCTGACGATTAGCGCTGGGTCCTTTCAGAATGCAGTCGCTTAACCAGGGGCATTCTACGTCTTGGGCGCATGAATATTTTCATATATCAGGCCAATTATTATTTAGGTAGCGCTCTTGCAGGGAACAACAGCCGGACTCGCAGATGATATGAGGGAATAAATAGCTCTACCTCTGTCAAAGTTTTGATTATACGAAGTTGAAATATTGGATGGATAGGTAATTCTTATTTTAATACAGCTCATTTTACTTCTCAGATCATGTTATACATTGGGCCTTTTGGCTCAAAAAATACGATCATAAGCAACAACTACTTGCCGCAGCACTTCCGCGGAGGCGGCCTGAAGATACGCAATTCTAAGCTTGAAATACACACTTAAGACGAAGGCTACAACCGAGCTTAAATCTTTGTGATCTAGAGCCAGAATGCATCGGCGGGATACCGTTACCGATATGGATCGATGTCGAGTGGAAATTTATTCCGCTCAGCATAGTATATATTTCTTTTGGAATGGTCATTGAAGGTTGCTACAAGAAGGTGATAACGAGTCAGGGTTATGAAGATAAACAAATCAGGCAGCACCTTTTCATAAGGTGGAGAATCTATGGAGGAAGCGGGTAATTTTCTAAATTTGTGGTACAAAATTGATGGACCGATGAGGCTAATAAACTGTTCTCCAAAAGCCAGAATAATCTTGTTTGATGGAGCCTGAGAATAATGATTATAAAAAGTGGAATCAGGGTTGTGTTTCATTTCGGTGAGTCGTTCGAGTGTCTGAGTATGACAATAATAATGGAGCCTTAAGATCGTTCATGCTTTTAGGTGTGGTCGAAGCCGTGTCAATTGTGGTGAATTATTTGAGACTAATCGCGATTATACTGAGTGAGAAGCCCGAAATGAAACACCGTGCATCAGTGTGCATCCATCTAAGCGTGAAAGGTCGTGAATGCGCAAATAACAATAATGCAACCGCGGAGGCTTGTTTTGACTCGACGAACGAAAGTACACAACGTGATTTCGAGTTGTATATGAACCAAGCAGTTTCGTGTATCAGCCCTGTGTATAAAAGACGAATTTACAATTTCGCTCAAACCAATTTAATTCATTCGAAATGCGCATCTTTGCACTTGCATATCTATCTCACACTGGAAATGAACTGGAAAGATTCTCAATAGTCGAATCTACAAACACGTAGCCATACGTAGCGTTGTGTTCTGTTTCGGGCATCGTGGCGAGTCCTTCATTCTACTTTTCTGCCTTTGCATGATAAACAAGATATCATCATTTTTGTTCTCTCAGCCAGTGGCACTCAAGTGGAATTTATCACCATGCCCACATCAAGTCTCTATCTTCTCACGTTTCTCAGCTTCAAACTCATAAAATTCGTGCACGAGTGGTCGTATTTCAAGATGAAGACATAACTGCAAGTGTCACATGTAGGGTTCGATCACATTGCACTTGGTAGACCTCCATTCACGAAAAATGAATATACAGACTCTTCTTGAAAGGCTATAGAATTTTACATCTAAAACTTTGTACTAACGAGAAATTGTAATCACAACTCCGCATGGAATCCCCAACGGATGGCATTTACAACGATCCGCCTACTGTCTAGACAAGCTTTTGCACCAGCCAGCCTCAGGTAGAGTTGTGTACTTCAGACCAATGAATTCAACTATCCTGAAATACAACTGTACATGTTGCATTAGTTTTGCCCATTATAGAATCACTCATGGAAAACTTCAAAGACAGTTCAAGTTTATGAAAGAAGCCACTGCACCATAATAATTGAGACAAACGATTTTTTTTAGCATATGTTATTATGTTGAAGTAACCTTAAACGCTAACGCACCCTTCAGATTAATCATACTACATAATGCCCGAATTTTTTACCTCAAACTGACTAGCATGTTTTAATGCATAAGGTTCTCATTCAATTACAGTGAATGGTATGGTCGCCTAATGCTTTATCGTAGCGAAACTCGCTAAACACGCAAGAAACTATTACTGTAGCTTACATAATCGCTACTGCCTTCTCGATCTGGTGCCATCACATCAACGCTTAACGGCTGGAGTGGGGCGGGGCCCAATCTGCATCATTTAAGTTCTTTCAAATCTCGATCGTTTTCGGTTTGCTACACTATATTTGAGTGGCATTAGAAGTGATGCTACCAACATTATCAGGTGAAGTATGGGAGTGGAAGCGCTCACTCGGGGGGTGCCGGCCCGCGCAAGTGACTTCTGCGGGAACGAAAAAGCCGCCTACACAGAACCAGCTCTGGTGCCACTTCAGACAGGTCCAGGCTTAGAGTTGTTTGGATGACAGTCACATGGGCCGGAGACAATAAAGAGAGTGATATTTGGGCTCTCTCTGGTCAACATTACGCGTTCCTCACTACCCAATTTCACCCCTAAACCCTCCGATTACATCACCAAGCCTACACAATAATCTCACCACCTCAATCCTTACTTTAACTGAGTCGTCTCCTGCACATGATAATTCGAGCTGCAGTAGTCTTTTGTGCGACCCCCACCATACCCCCCGCTATGGGCAGCAACACATCCACCCCAGCTGTGAACGCCGTCGGCGCCAGCCAGTCGCTGACGCCGCTGGTCCGGCGCTCCGCTGCAACTCTGGAAGAAAATCCACTGCTCGACGATGAATTTTCAGACGATATCCTTCACAAGGTCACTGGCAGAGTTCTGGAACTGAGTCAAGCGCCCCAGCTACCCGCAATTGGAGCCGCCCAAGGGACACGAAGCGGGCTGGTAAGCGCCATAAGTAGCGTCCATGCCGTTCTGACGCCAAACCATGCATTTGGACGCGGTGTGGCCCCCGTGGGTGGCGTTCGGCCTCGAAGTGGGACCCATCAACTGGCGGTGCTGCGTCGCTCGCGACTGTCACTGGCAGGCACTAACAAAATCAACTTGTTTGGTCTGGAGCCTTATGATGCTTTAGATGACCAGTATAACGAGGTTAACGAGGATATGATGCATCCAGAGATGGACGATCGAGTTGTGCGCAATTTACTTTCTCCGGCAGAAGATGTGGAGATGTATGATGACGGTGACGATGATTGGCACAGAGGTAAGCACATTGATGAAATCGACTTTTCTACTATCATCACGCCTCAATCACAACCGAAGGCTCCTGAACCTGCTCCGCCCTCTGTAGAGGAAGTTCCGCACAATCCAGTCACCCCTAATGACTCGCTGGCCCCATTAGCGGTACTGCCAGTAGAGATCAAGTGGGTAAATACAGCAAAGGAACCTATCCGTACTATAGCGGTGATAGGTCTGTTTACGAACTGGCATGATACTATTCCTCTTCTTCCCAAGGGTGCTAATGAGTATACTACCAGTCTACACCTTCCCCTTGGTGTGCACAAGTTGCTTTATCTTATCAACAACGAATACCGAGTGCTGGATCTGTTACCGACAGCCACAGATCTGGAGGGTATATTTTTCAACTGGTTCGAGGTTATTGCAGGTGGCGACGCTGACGCCGGGCGTTCGCAAGTCGACCAGATTCAGCGCAAACTGACCTCCTTGTTGACCAAGGTGTCAAAAGAAACTGACCAATTCGAGCACATTGAGTACGCCGACCCCAACGACCACGAAGATAAGATGGATATTGATAGAAACGAAAAGCTGGTAGTCCAGTTCCATGAAAAGGCAACAAAGCCTCAGCGTCCGCAATATCTGAATCAAATCCCAGAAATGTTTGTAAATTACGACTACTTCAAGCATAAGGCGCCTGATTACGAGCTACCCGAGCCACCACAACTTCCAGCACATTTGAACAATGTGTTGCTCAACAAGCTCAACAGCAACCACCATCCTCCTACCAAATCACATGACGCGGCGCTGGGAGAACGTCCTCAACTTAGACGTGCTGATCTGAGTTACTATGCTCTGAATAACCAACTGTATCATTTGCTGATCCCTAATCATGTCATTCTAAACCATTTGATGACCACGCTGATCCGCAACGATGTGTTGACGGTGGCTTGTATCACTCGCTACCTGGGCAAATTCATCACTCAGATAATGCACTCTCCCGCAACCATGAACGACCAAAACTAGTGTCATGTCCCTTGCCAATACCTTACAACTGTAACTGTAATAGCTTAATGTACACTAATTACCATTATCCTAACAAATGACCAGGACAAGATCTTTGCAGACAACAGAGCCTAAATAGCTAATATGTGAGTAAATCAAAGTCAATTCATGAAGATTTCTGTTTGCCTACTAGAATTGTTAGCATCGCCAGCATCACGTACTTGCGTCGCCAATTACGGAAGTAGGCGCGCCGATTAATGCCGTCGGAGCCGAATCAAAGACGGGAGTTCAGTGGCCACACTTTCGGGGCGATTATTCGTGACTTTTCAATTTTCGACAATTGTCACTCTTCTACATATTATCTAATCGCACAACAGTCACTCTATTCCCTTGATCACAAGCGTGTGGTTTTTTTCTTTTTGTCAGCTCGGAGATTTGAAGCCTCGGATTAACGATTTACCGAACCGCGCCAACACCACCAATGCTGTGGAACGGGTTCAAGAAAGCCATCAATCGGGCTGGCACCCAGGTGCTTGTGCTGACAGGGAACGTTGATAAAACCGTTGACAATGAGTTTGATTTCAGCGAAAAGCGGCTACGTCTGATGCAGCACACCCTGGGAAAGTTGGAAACCCACACACGGAGTTACCTTCACCAGTTGGAAGTGATTTACCAGGCAAACACCAACCTTTCCAAGGCATTCCTGCTGTTCTATGGCGTAAATCCCGCTGAGGATGTCGAAAATTTGGGCAAAGACGCTCCTGTGCACAATATATCCCAGGCCTATCAAATTACCCTTGGCCAGGACAAGAACCATGCGGAATCCCTTCAGTCATCGTATTATCAATCGGTTGTAAATCCGGTGAAAAAGTTCAACAGCTACTACTCCGAACTCAATAAAGCGATCAGCAAGCGTAACCGCAAGCTCTTGGATTACGATGCTTTGCGTTCCAAGTTGAACAAATTGGAAGCTAAGGAAGACAATGAGAATAATGAAGATCACACTAAAATTGACTCATTGCAGGAACAGTTTACAGAAGCCGAGGAGGTGTTTGATGAGATCAATACTCGACTCAAGGAGCAGCTCCCAAAGTTCATGAGCCACAGAGCGGGCTATTTCGACCCTCTGTTCGAAGCATTTGTCAAACTCCAATGGGACTACTTTGACCAGCGGCAAGTTGCTCTATCACCGCTTGTGAAGAACATGGACGCCCAAAGTCGACAAGATTTGGAAGAGGGTCGAGCCAATCATCGACTCGATGTTGTCATGGACAAGATGAAGCAATTGATGGTTTAAAAGGCTAATACTGTTAGCTGATAGTCTTGGTTAATAACGATGTTAATGAAAGTACATATGCAATAAATTAATAAACGATTATTTAATTCATTTTATTGTCAAAATGGGTCACTAGTGTTCACAACTATTTCCGAGTTAATGGTAAGCATGTGATATTATATTCAGAATCTGAACCTACAATTCAATTGTAAGTTCAAATAAAAGTGTTGCTCACTGGGTGTTGGTACAATTCCTGAGTGCATCCGTGAAGCAATCTGCCTTATCTGAGGACGATACTTGCAAAAGCTTTTGTCTCACGAAAAACATCATGGACTACGACGATGACTACGAGGATTACTCTCAAGACGAGGGCTTTGATGAGGATAAGTTGACCAACGAAGAGTATGAGCAGCTTCATGAAGTTCTCCCCAAGCTCCGCAAGCAATTAGCAACCTACAATGATGAGATTCCAGAGTATGATTTGAAGGAGGCTCTTTACGCGAACTATTGGGATGTGGATGCTTCGTTGGCCGAACTCAAAACCCGATTTAAAAAAAGTAAGTATACATATTCATTGCGCCCACAACGTTTGGCTCCTTCGTTTCCCTTGCCCTCAATTATGACTTAATGTTTGTTATTGCTGCTGCCATCAGCAGCACTGTGCGAAAATCTTTTTGGGCAGGTCAGTGGTAAGGACATGAGTAAGCTTGCCCAATTGGCTAAGCTACGAGCACAGAAGACTACAGCCACCCTTATTGAATCCCAGAATGAAAATTCGTCCAACACGCGAGCGTCCAAGTTGGCAGCGTTAGCTCAAACCCGCAAAAAGGATGGTCTGACTGGTGCAGACCATTTGCCATCGACGAAAAGTCTACTGAAACTTCAAAGTTTACGTCAAAAGAGGTTATCCAGTAAGGTGGTAGACACCAACGGCGCTGATGAGGTGCTGTCTATTGATGTCGATCCTTCACCTCCCCCAACGGAAACTATTACCCCAGAGGTAGCTATATCAGTTAATGTTTCCGTGAGCCTGACATTATTACTGTCCCACCGCCACATGTCAATAGGACGCACACCTGAAGAACCAAGAGCCAAACGAATGCGCTATTCGATCATTACTAACCACGAAATCCCCGCAGAAAAGGTTAAACAAGTGGAACAAAGTTTCTCAAAACCTCTGCCTGATGATGTTGTCATTGAGGCTCAAGAACAAGCATTCAAGAAGGTTGGCGACCTTAGTTTAAATGACAAGGCCGATAAATCTCTCAAGTCAACGAAGCCGTTCAAAAAGCTCGACTTGGCTGTGGAGATCGCTCAATCTCCTGATTTCGCTAAACCGCACCGCTCGTTTGTTGTGATTGGTCATGTTGATGCTGGTAAGCTGACGTTGATGGGTCGATTGCTCTACGATTACGGTATCGTGGATGCTCGCACTGTCAATAAGCTTGTCAAGGATGCAGAAAAAGCCGGGAAGGGGTCCTTTGCCTTAGCATGGATTTTGGACCAATCACTGGAGGAGCGTACTCATGGTGTTACGATCGATATTTGTGCTACAGAATTGGAGACTCCGTTAATCAAATTCACTGCCATTGACGCACCCGGTCACAAAGATTTTGTCCCCCAGATGATTGGCGGTGTATCTCAAGCTGAACTTGCATTGTTGGTAGTGGATTCTATAACCGGTGAGTTCGAAGCCGGTTTTGCTTTGGACGGCCAAACCAAGGAGCATGCCATTCTCGCCAAAAACCTTGGTATTGAACGGATTTGCGTCGCTGTAAACAAGATGGACAAGGAAAATTGGAGCGAGGTGCGATTTACCTCTATGAGAGAACAGCTTCTTGAGTATCTCTGCAGTGAGGACGTCGGGTTCCAGTCCGATCAAGTCGATTTTATTCCAATTTCCGGTCTCACTGGCGTGAATGTTGTGAATAGGGGCGATGTTCCTGAGCTCAAGTGGTACGAAGGGCCAACTTTAGGTCAATACTTGGAGAATACCGCGTTGTCGACCGATATCAAGAATGCCACCGACCTCCTAAAACAAGACTTCTACTTGTCGATCCACGACTGCCAACGTGACAAAGGTACACTTAGAGTCAGTGGAAAAATTCTGAGTGGGGTCATCCAAGCTGGTGAAACGATCGTCGTACTTCCTGAGGAAGAGAGACTTCAGGTTCAATCCCTCAAAGTCGGTAATAAGCAGGTTGACTTTGCTGTTTCTGGACAGTTGGTGGAAATGTCGTTCAAGGCGTCACAACTCTCGAACGACAATGCTGACGCGCTTCGCAATGGTGACTTGGTGACAAATCAATCATCTGCAGCCAAACTGGTTCAAAAAGTCAAGGTTGAACTACACTTGTTCAATTTACTGAAACCGTTGGTTGTTGGACAACCGTTCGTGTTGTTCCGGAATAACACACACGTACCAGCTCGCATCACTCAAATCATTGAGGTCAAAAATGCAAAGAGGAAGAAGAAAATGCTTCATTTGTCGAGTCTCCTGGATGCTGTTGTCGAAATTGAAATTCTGGAGGGCAAGTTACCTTTAACCACTTACGCCGATAACAAGGTTTTGGGGCGGGTGGTCATTCGAAGAGAAGGAACGACTATCGGTGCGGGTCACATTGAGGAATTGATAGAATAGTTATATAGGCCAAAGGAACAATATAGCATCCGAGATTGGATCGCAATGGAGTTCATTAGGGCGTTGTCTTCATTGAGCCCCACTCACTAGAATAAACTATACCATAAGCAATTGAATTCAGACACAATTGTTGAGTTTCAAGTAATTTTCTATGATTGCATCTCTTGTTTCATTGATTATTATATATTACTTTGATTGTTCAGTGCGTGTGCACCTTGAGATACCATCTCACTAACAGCCGCACTGATTTCAACCATGGCTAACTCAGACGACGAGGACGCCTTTCTCTATGGGTCTGACGACGACAAAACCCAGACCCAACCTGTGGTTCAGGAGAAGTCTAGTTCTCCTGAAAAATTGCTGACGGGCTCGGCGGCTGGCGAAGACAACATCGCTGCTGACGATGATGAGGAGGAGGAAGAATATCTGTCAGAAGATGACATCGACTTCATTATTGGCGATGCACCCACGGTTGCCGTCGATGAATCTGAGGAGAAGAGCACGCAGCCTGCCACTCTGAAGGAAGGTACAACTATCGTGGCTAAGCAACAGTCGGAAGAAGCACTGAGCACAATTGACGTCAACGCAGTGGCTGAGTATGAAGGAAAGCCGCTCACTCAACTTGATTTAGAGACACTCAAGGAAAAACCGTGGCGGGCCCCCGGGGTGGATATTTCCGATTATTTCAATTACGGATTTGACGAATTTTCGTGGACCTATTACTGCTCGAAGCAAGACAAATTACGGGGAGAATTCAACCCGCAAAAGGTTTTCAATCAACTTATGGGTAAAAATGGAGGCATGCCACCTATGATGCCGGGGATGCCCCCAATGATGCCTGGTATGCCGCCAATGATGCCTGGGCAAATGCCACCTATGCCGCCTAATTTCAAATTCAATATGCCGCCACCGCCGCCACCCCCCGGACAAAATAACCGGCGATAAGCAAGCAGATTGGAGCTAGTTATGACTACAACTTCGGATTATCCTATATACTAATATACCTTATTCGTCATCGTCATCCTCTTCTTCAGCTTCTTGCAACCACTTGACAAACGGCTTAGCCGCTTTTCTCACCTTCTTCGAAGTTTCCTTAGGGACGTATTTCTTCGACACCTTGGACCCCCATTGAATGATCGTCTCTTCCGAAAGAAGCTCCTTGTCGTAACACTTCATCAAAACCTTGTTGATTTGGGGGAGCAAGTCAGGCTTTTCGACACCAAAGAAACGTTCCAAGCCACCAAGGAAGGCCTTTTCTGCGTCTTCGTCATTGTTAATCAACTTCCCGAGAAGACCAATATGTTCGTCCAATTGATTCACAATGTCCTCATCGAACAATGCCTGACCAAGCACTTGAACAGTTTCTTCCTGGTCGCCAATTTCCAACTCGACGATCTTCTTGTAAATGTCAATATCCAGAGGTAACTTTGATTTGTCAGTTTCGGCATCGGCAAGCAACCACTCGCCGAAATCGTTGAAAATCTGCTGGCTATCCTTTATGGTGGCACCGTCAAGTTCTCTGGCACGACGAGCCACGGCTTCCTCGGACATATCAACAGCCCAGTCATCGTCCTTGACCTCAACTTCTTCAAGTTGAGCAGCGGCAGCGTTGATTTTACGCGCCAAAACATCATCATCTTCATCGTCGCCAGCGTCAGCAGCAGCGCTCGATTGACCACCCAGAGCAATATCAGAGATGGACTTACCCCCACCCACAACGTTAGCGGTAGCGGTCGCAGCCTTCTTACCCTTCTTCGACTCAGGGGGGTTTCTGGCGACAAATGTAGTCAACTTGTGACGAGGGTCGATTTGAGTAACTTCACCACAAGCTTTACAGTCCTTGAAACAGTCATCCTTACCCTTAATGATAATTTCAGTTTCAGGGTTCTTGCACGCACCACAAAGGACGAACTTGGTGATGAAACCGTCGAGAGAGTCCTGCAACTCGTTGGAGTCGTGAACACCATTCACAAGGTAACGGTCTTCATCTTCCTTCATCGACGTCAACGCCCCCAATTCGTGACCGAAGTATTTAAGCACGTACACGGGGGGACGATTCAACGCCCGAGAAACCTCGCTGAGGTTCACCACCACCGTCTTGATCCCATTCCCCTTACCCTCGATTTTCAGCTGGATAGCCGGCATCTTGTACCGATAGAACGGATCGTTATTTTCCCGACAGATATTGATAAATGACATGATGAATCGTTGGTTATGGTGAGAATTTTTGGTGCGAGATGATCCTCAATGCTTAATAAGTTTATGGAAGGTGAGCTAAGGGTACCGAATTCTGAAAATTGAATTTACACAAAGTAATTATTTTTGTTTGTTATAGGTTATTGATCATATTGCCTAAACGGCTATCCATATTGCTTTGAGTCAAACCATATGTTCTGAGTACCCCGTCATAAACGTGGTGCGCAGGCAGTGGCAAATCTGGAGAATCTGAAAATTCTCCGCTCAATGAAAAATACTGCGATAAATGAATGAATCTCGTATTTACCAGTACCACTAATTAGAGAAAATCGTAATGCTTGTCATTTATATCATATCTAGATAAAGCCGCCTATATCTATAGATTTCGCCAGCACAAAAGGGGGCAGCTCTTAGCTACCCCATGCATGATTACTTATTATGAAAGGAACTGGTTCATAAAAACTGGTTGCGGTTGGTGGACGGAGTTCCCGGGCTAGAGTTGTAACCCATGGCTGCGGAACTCAAACTGAGTTGTTCCAATTGCTTCATCACAGCCATATCCTGTTGAAGCTGTTGAGTGGAATCCAGGTCGTGAGGGGCCATCAGGGGATACGCCATTGGCGCAGGCTGTTGACCCGGCCGAGGCATGTGCATAGGCATCGCCGGTCCACCATAAACTTGAGGTATCTGATAATTAGGGTTGGTCTGGGCTTGACTTGGACCCTGGCCATGCCCGTGATTTTGGTTGGGAACTTGGTTTTGAAAATAACTGTTGTGATACTGTTTGCCCAGGGGTGATCCCAGAGTTCGAGTCACCGAGCGCTTGTTCCGACGACCCCCACCACCAAGCAGTGCCGTCCGCAGAATGCGATTAGTGGGAAGACCAACTTCATCCATAAGCTTCTTGTACGGTTGTAAGTTAGTGATGTTCAGTTCAAGCAAGATACGCTTGACTTGCGACACAATAAATTCAAAATAACGCAGATTACTCTTGGAGTCCACAGAGTTGTGAGAATCGGGCAACGTAAGCGCTAAAGGATTCAGCAAAATCTTGTAAACAAACAAAGGTCCTGCAGCATTGTGTTCAGGGTTCTCTTGAAGAATCTGTTCCAAGAGCCTCGACGGTTGAGGGTATGAGTATTCGTCCATACCTTGTGCCACCGCCATCTGACGCTCACAATCTTCGAACAAACCGAAGATTGCGTCCATGATTGTTTGCTTCAGCACTAAATCCAGGCGGTTGTTGATGATCTTCAAAATGGTCAAATTTGCCAATTTGTGTGTGCATAACCGAGCTAAATTTGGCAAGAACTTATGCGTGAGAAGTGCGTAACGGTTATCTTTGATTGAGTCCAGTGCCATGCTTGAACTCCGTTGGCGAGTCCCTAACGAGCTCAGACGAGCTCGTCCTTCCGCGATAGGTTCCAGATTGAAGGTATCAAGGAACCAAGTGATCAACAAGGATCCATTTGAGTTAACAACGAGATCATTTGCAAATTCAACAATCAACAGCGCTACTAACATAACTTGCTCGTAAGGGACGTGGCCACCCTCAGCGTTCTCAAGAATCGTACGAATACAACGAGCGCCAAATCTGCCAAAAGAGATCTCAAGGAAGTTGTCAAGTAAAGTCTCAAAGATGAAATCATTGTAGGGCAGACCAAATTTAACGCAACCCTGGAGAACATAATTGCCAAATTGATCGTTGAATAGCTTTACAGCGTACGGCTTAAGCAGCTCAGCGATAATAGACATTTGTTGCGTGTGGCCAATTGCCAAATTGATTATCTTCTGAATAGCCCAAGTACCGTTCTTGTGGATAGCAAGTTGCGTGAGGTAAGGCGCAATCTCCTTCACCATCATGAGCTTGATCACAGGCAGTTCGACAAGAACAAACAATTTTTGGATGATTGTATTTCCCAAATAGTCGTAACACAACTCGGGCAACTCATCAAGCATAGCAAGACATAACTCTTCAAGTTCGAATTGGCTCATCACACGATCCAGAGGCGAAGGCAGTCCCGATTGATTGGGCAGCAGAGGGCATGAGGTTCCACTGACCGCAGCCTCATTGTTTTCCAAAATCTTGCGTAATTCACGAAGCTTCGGCAGGTCAAACTGACGCAATGGAATGGGATCAGGAAGGGGTCCAAAATTGTTTTGATACTTGTTGTTATCGTAATCAATGGCATTCTTGATCAACAGACGAACCTTGTTACGATCTAATTGATTGTTGGCAGCCAAGGTGTCGATTATATTCAACAAATGAGGTTGAATTGCCGATACCTCGATAGGCGCGGGCTTCTCGCTGCTTTTATGATTGTTTTGTCCGTTCTGCTTCGGCGGAGTTGTCGACTCCAGCAGTGTCGTGGCGGCAGCCGGGGCTTGCGCTGCGATAGACTGAGAACCCACTTTAGCAAATGCAACGTACAATACCACTCCTGGGACAAATTCAATATGATTGAAGCTGGCCTTGAGTGACATCGCAGTATCCACATTCAGGCACTCGACCAAAGCTAACTTCGAGTTGTTCACGGGGCAGATCCGCACGGCCTGAATACCACCAAACAGTCTTTGGTTGCCCAAGCTCAGCACAAGCACTTGATAAAGCTTACTCAGGTCGATAAATTGTGGCAAGTTATCCAACAAAATGTTTTTCGTTGGACCCAAATTGGGGTTATCAAAATTTGTGGTGAGCGCCACCAGGGTGATGTCAAAATCATCCTGGAGAACTGGTTGATGAGCATAGTAGGGTTGTTGCTGGGGTTGGGGCTGTTGAGGTTGAGCTGGTTGTTGCTGGGCTCCTTGCTGATACACGTTGAACACTGGCGGCGGTGGGGGTGCTTGACCAATAAGCAGGTCGGGTAACAGTGGGGCTGAACCCAGAAACGTTTGCGAGCGGATCCTCGGGGTTGGAGAGTAAGTGGTGTCTTGCGGTTGAATATTGAGCATCAACGAGTCAAGAAGTGAATTCACGTCAGTATTGGCTACTGTGTGAGGGGTTTGAGTGAACGGAGAAACACGATTCAAACCAAATGAGTCAAACATCAGGTATTGCTGGTTAGGTAATCCTCCCAACAGGTTGGGAGCGCCAGTAGTGGTATAAGAGCGGTTGCGACCTTGAGGCGTGGCCTCATTAGTAGGGATGTTAAGAAACTGAGACTGCGAGGCCAGATTGGACTCATTACTCAATTGCTGGTCATACATCAGCAGTTGAGGGCTGGTCGCAAGGGCGTCATCATTCCAAATCAGGTTGGTAGAGAACAAGCTTCCCGAACGCATGCGACGACCTTGAGGGGCGGTCTGTTGAGGGGCCTGGTCCAAAGCTGGTTGGGGTAACAGTAGCAGTTCCATCGTAGGGAGACCGAGGGCGTCAGTGGACGTAGGGATCATCGGCAGGGTCAGCAGCAGACGACCCGAGAATAACGACGAGGGCAAGGTACCTGCCCTCAGGCGGGTACGAGGCCCCAGCAGAGGTGTCAACGAAATCAACGGCGGTGACGGATTCGGATAATTATTCATCCATGCACTGGCGACAATGGTTCTGCCAACAAGGAGGTTTTTCGTTAGCGGAACCTGACGGCTGCCTGGCAGTGCGACTGCAATTTTCCCCTATTACTTCTACACACTCCGCGGGCCGGTGGAATAATGACGCAGAGGAGAGAGAGAGAGCAAAGATAACCATGGGGTTGTTTTACTAGTGAAAGTTCAAGAATAGAATTTCGTAGAAGTTTTAGTCACAATGATGGCTATCTAGTTGCTCTTGTGGGCTGGGCTTTAAGTGGATCAGTGAGGATTTAGTCTGTGCCCGGCATTGATAGGTGCTGCGAACGGAAAACAGACCACGTCGACGTTCGGCGTGCGCCCCCAGTGGCAACAACGCCTTCCCTCATGTATTTGCAATGATGCGAAACTGAAAAGCGGGTGCTACGTAGCTGATACGTCTTTTGTTTGCCATATATCCCCTAGTTCAAAAAGATGGCACATACCTTCACAGCTCAGTCTTCCATTAGAATGAACTTACTTTGAATACGCGCGGTTGTCTCGTCGATATAGATGCCCGTTATCCAGTCGCGTCAAAAATTAGGGTGACAACAGGAAACGAAAACGCAAAAGTAAAACTTTTGAAGAAGAGTCCGGTGTGATTGAGCACAACAATAAACAGGATGAAGGTTCATAAATTAGAGTAAAAGATGCTAATCTCCATTCTGGCAATCCACCTTTGTGTGTTATCGTTTATGAGCCCTGTGGAGCCTTCACTCACACGACTCACATTCTCTTGACACTAAACGCGTCGCCCATTCAATCTGCAAATAATACGCCCCTGGATCAGGGTCGCTAGAATTTTATTTTTAGGCTCGTCGATAGGTTGGTGAATCAAGTCAGGTGTGTTTACTAGGGAAATGTGATTGCACTCTCAGGTAAATCTTGTACTACCACAATTATACTACTAGTGATAGCACCTCGAGCTCCGGAGAAGTGTTTACAATTATCAGTATCGCATCAGTAAAGGGATTCATGCTGACGTTCAAAGTTGGTGTTACGGGTTTAATTGAACAGTGCCACATATGTACGGCAATTAGAAAAGCACTCAGCGTGGCTTTGACATGCGAGAAGCCTAGGATCGGCACTTCGCCGAGACAGCATAGAATCAATGCAGCGAGTGCATGAGGCTATGTTATAGTCTTCAATATTGAACGAAGTTTGTCCACATGAGTGAAAGCAATTCGAGGTCTGTAACTTCTGATCAGCGTTTCTTGGGTTCCCAGATTACGTTTACCTCCTGCCCAACAAGATCAAATAAGTTTTGAATGTGCAGTTAGTTTCTTGGACAAGTTTTTCGGATTTCAATGATTTTGACTGTTTGATATGGTTACCAAAGAGATAAATGACCTTGCGTGTGTCGACCGGGATCTCTCGCGGATTACACTTTCGACGCTTACCAAGACCATGACATTGTATCGTGTGCCAAACCCCCGCTTACATCATAGGAATTGGCATTAAATTATAGGTCTCTTAGTCAGTAGTTTAACATATCAGAGATTGAAATGTTTAAACCTCTTCTTAGCTGCAATTTTTCGTGCGGTTAATTTGTTGCACCTTGCAGAGCAAATTTCTAGAGTAGATCACCTTAAATCGGCTCCGTGTAACTCCGATTGCGCATGCGACTCTTATTCGAGATGATCGGGTCTAGACTAAGGGTCGAATTCACCAGCTTCTAGTTCTCTTATAGGCTTGCACCAGCCGATGGAAGTCGTAAATGACAGAATTAAGTCCCGCAAAACGCCATGCTTGATCCGGTTACTTATCACGCATATGAGCCCCGGATCTGATTCTGCCATTGCGTAATGACATACAAATAGTTGCGGACATTAGTGACCAAAAACCTTGTGCCAGCATGGACTCCTCCAGTCCTCAAGAGGAGTACACCACCATCCTGCCAGACTTGCAAAAGAAAGCACTATTTCAAAAGTCACGCCTGTTTCTTGAACTAGCTTCAGTCGGCGAAGACGATGATACGGAGATTTTACTGGAGGAAGATGATGATGAACTTGGTGCCATAAAAGAATTTCATCCCAAACCTCTGGGTGGAGCTACGAAGGCTGCTGGGAAGCTGGGAATGCTGTGGGATGATGCTGAGTCAATTGTGGGAGGACAGCTGATCTGCCTGGCTGACTCCCGCAAAATCCACCCCACAGCACAAAAAGACAAACCCACAGAGAATCAGGAGGTGAAGATAGCTGGTGTTGAACGGCCGATTGACGGTGAGCTGTTGAAACCGTACGAAACCAATCAAAAGGTGTTTTCATTCCTGTTGCCTTTGGGTGGTCTCAGTTCTCTCACACGACACTTACCACTTTTGAGACTGCCATCACCTCCACCAGAAATGCGAGAACTCAATGAGGATATTGAGAACAAGTTAGTCAAGCAACAGCTGATTAGTACTGTTGATGATGCGAAATATTTCAGCCTGGTTGACCATCTCGATAATGTCCGATTTCGAGCTGTGAAGCACTCTTTAACCAACAAGATTGATGACGTTGTGCCTGGCTTCATCAAACGCGATAAATCGTGGGAGCTGGTATATTCAGAGATCAAGGGTAACATCGTATTGCTTGGGGGCTACAGAGGCCTGGTATTACGAGATGCTAAGACGCACAAGCGTGTGTGGGTCCCTTTAACTGCCGGTTTGAAGCTTCGTAAAGTAAACCTTTTACTCGGTCCATCCGATGAAGATGAACTCAAGGCTACAGATACAGTTGTACCCGATGGAGTCCTCAAAAACGTTGGACCTGTGGATCTTTGTAAGAGATTTCTCAAAAAGCTTAAGGCCAATCCCAACGCCAACGTGCATGATTTTGGCTATGATTGGCGGCTCTCAGGTGACATAATCAGTCAGCAACTTGTTGATTTCCTTCAAAAACTAAAGGATGAAACAGGCGAGGGCACAATTGTCATTGGTCATTCTATGGGGGGTATGATGGCTCATGGAGCACTTCAATTACGCCCTGATCTATTCAGAGGCCTCCTCTATGTGGGCAGTCCTTCTGAATGTCTCAATATTTTGGGACCCATTCGTTACGGTGATAATGTCATCATGTCAGACAAAGTTCTCACATTTGAAACTAACTTTATGATGCGATCTCTGTTCAATTTCCTTCCTTTACTGGGGCGTGTGTTTTGCAATTTGAATAAGAACGAGTATTACGATCTTGACTACTTTGACCCTGATGTGTGGGTCGAGTATAATTTGAACCCTCTTGTGGCAAAGAAACGTCAGGAACGTGAACAGCGTCAAATGCAGTCTTCGGTACTGCCGTCAGGTACGCAACTGCCATCGGGTGCCCGACTGCCATCGGGAACGCAATCGCCAACGAGCTTTACGTCTCGCGATCTGAAGTCAAGCAATCATTTCGGCCTTTCTAGCTTCAGTTACGCTCTCAAGATTGCTAAACGGAAGACTCTGAACTCATTGCTGGGGTTGAGCAGTTCTCCTACCAGTCTGATAGCCACTCTAGATGACGATTCCGATGAAGAAGAAAAGTATAGTTTCACATTTGCCGAGTCCTATGATTATCTTAAGCGCACATTAGTCCGCACGCGGAAGTATATCGATGGTCTCGAGTTCAAACCGGAACTTGAACATAAATATCCACCTTTGGCAGTGGTGTATGGTAACAAGGTGCCTCTGGTACGAGGACTGAACGTGAGAAGCCGACAAGACATTAAAGACGGTAACTACTATGAATTCTTTTACGGTCACGGCGACGGCGTTATCCATCAAAAGTGGTTATTGCCAGAGCGGAAGGGGTTCAGGTTTTACGATGCTGAAACGGGTGAAGGTGAAATAGTCGGCAAATTTGCTCTGGACTGCGGTCATGTCGATCTTATGACTGATTTCAAGGCAATGGGCGAAGGCTTGGCAGCAATCGTTGAAGCTGAAAAACACTGGCATCGCAAACTTGAATGATAAACGACTGATGAGTACACGCATATAAAAATTCATAAATTTCATGCTATAAAATTTTAGACAAGCGGATTTGTTTGTTGGTATAGGTCGCCGTCTATGGTACCGATAAATGCCCGATCGCCAAATCCGCCAATCATATGTACTTTGTCCACACTCAATTTCACCCAATGCGCTTTGTGGGGTGCATTTTTCCGTGACGGAAGCCACCACTTTGCGTCGGGATGCCGAGTAAGGAAACACTTCTCTAAAGCCGCGATATCGGTATTGCTCTCATCAACTTTTTGTAGTTCTCCGTACAATGTCACCCTTGGAGAGCCGGCTGGTGACGACACAATACCCCCTGGATATCTCATATCTACTTTGGAGTCTCCCACGGGGTGATCACCTACTCTTATCGTCCACAGCAGAGCCAGTCCCCGCTTGATATTCTGGAACGTGGAACCGATGTCCACCACAAGCCAATAGGGGTTTCCCGTACCGTTGCAATCAGCATAGTACTCCATTGAACTCACGGGGATTCCATCACTGTCGACTGTATTGATGTTGACGAGAGATTCCCTTTGTACAAGGGTTCTCGCCACTGCCGCCCCTTCTTGAGCTGAGGGAGGCTCCCAACTGGCATCAAAGGCAAAGGGAAATTGCGGGATTGCTACGGCAACCCCAAACATGAAAAATTGATTGAGCTTCATGGAGATATGTAGTCAGAGCCAAGTGACTTCTATGTAGGATGTTAGCCGCAGAAAATCGACCCGCGAGATTAGCTAAAATATGTATCGAAATCTAAAACCCAAATTCTCCGAGTTGACTTTCGAGGTCTTTGATTGTTGCCTCTAGCTCCAGGCTGTTAACTTGAAGTGAGGCCAATTCATCGAACTTCCGGAGTTTGGTATACTCTTTTATCATCAGCTCCACCAAGAACTTCTGTTCATTCATGACCATCAATTGTTCACGAAGTTCACGTATTTCTTTCTTGGTAAGTTTTGATGCTGGCGGTATTTGCGCCTCTATCTCACGCTGCTGTTGTTTTTTGAGCTCAAGCTTCTCTTCTTCAGCAGCTTGATATATGCCTGAAAGCCGCTTGAACTCAGTGACAGAGTGTTCAAGGGCAAGTATAATAGATTGGTATATGTTCCGCACGAGTTGAGGATTGTAACCGGATTTTGGGGTTAGTTTACCGTTAGCATCATCAAAAAAGACTACCCTGTAGCGCGTTGCTAACTTTTCCAACTCTTTCGTGGCCAACGCTAGCCGTGAACTTATGCGTGGTGACAGCTCCTTCGCATAAGATGCAAGTAATTGCTTCAAATGATGTTTTTGTAAAATGAATGTGTTATACTCATCGAATACAGCAGCGTTTTCATCATTAGCAATGTCTTGTTGATTTCGCTTCCAATTGACTAGAAGATCGTCCTTGCATTTCACACAACAACGGAAACGTGCGTTATCATTTATAGTCTTACTCAAGTTCTGCTTCACTTCATCGTTGTAATTAAGGTCAGGGAGTTTCTCCACAAATAAACCAACAGGAGCCATCAATGAGCAGAATTGGCGATTTCCTTCTGGATCATCGCACACTATTTGTCCGCAAAGACGACAATGATGTTTTCGAATCCACCACAGAAAAGTAACGCCACACACACGACAATGAGCAACTTCATCATCTCTTTCCCAGTAATCCTGTTTCTCAGTAACCTCTATGTCTTTATTCACCAATCGAATGAACCTGAGCTGAGTTTTGTTGCGACGAAGTTCATGGGAGTCCTGGAATGAAGATCTTAGGCTTTTGAACAGCCGAGTCAAGTTGTGAACCTTTGTTTGAGTACCCTGACTCAAATCTGGTTTAGCAGAAAAGCATTCAAGACACACCTGTCGTAAAGACAAATTGGAGTTTTGTTCAATGGTGGCGTAACCACCGTCAGCGGTAAGACCCGTCTTATACCGCCCATGCTGATTACACACAAACTTGTGGCATTTTGAGCACTCAACACACCCACCATTCCGTGGTGTCATTGACTTGTTGCATCCAGGATAGCCACACCCCTTACCCACGATCGACGTGGAGGGAGCCGGCAGATGCTCATCATCGGTTGAGGCGATCGATCGGGAGATGGGAGACTTGGTGGGACTTGGAAGAGGGCTTTGTGAGCGTGTTACTTCTTTGGATGAGGACGTTAGGGTGTTTCTGAGCTGTGCCCCCACTGCTCCAATAACCCGCTTGCCCATGTCGCACAATTCATGAACCAGTGAACAAAGAGTTGTAAATTGATTAGACGGGTTGAGCAGAAAGCTACGCACCTGGGTCAAGAAGATTTGTGGCGCTTGTTTCGGAAGAATCAGCTTAATCAATTAGGAAGAGTCTTTGTTGAGTGCGCAGTGAAGGAATTAAGTCTATGAGCTGAAATTCATAATTATACGTGGTGTTCTCTATAAATGTGACATACCCGATGCTACTTGACTTGAACCAACACCACTGTAATATCGTCCTCTTTACCGCCAAGGTAATTTTGACCCGTTAACTTCAGCAATTCCTGTGCAAAAGAACTGGGGAAGTTGGGGTCCTTACTGACTTTGACCACTTCATCAACAAATCTCTTGGCTATATTGTCGAGGTTGGGGGTTCCGGTGGCGAATTGGTCCTTCAAAAACACTTCAATGTCGCCAGGAACAACATTGTCAGAAACGCCATCGGTGGCAAACATCACGATATCGCCTTGCTGCAATTGCCAGCTATATTCATCCGCCATGCCCGGGTTGTCGATAATGTAACGGCGCCCCTCCCGTTCTGCTTGACGAATAATATGCTTGGGAATTTTGGCAAGTTGGTAAGGGGTATTGAAGTTGTGAGTTTGGAATTTACTTTCCTCAACAAGCTTGAAATCCCGAAACACGGCACACCAAGAATCACCCAAATTAGCCACTCTAAGCTCACGAGTAGGTGTCAACACTCCAAGACACGCGGTTGTTCCACCGATCTCCACTTTGGGCAGCGACATCACGGCATCAAATGCCAGCTGTAGAAGCAGCTTAGGGGTGACATCTCCTGATGAAGATTCAAATGCCAGCTTCATTTGAGCACAAAGTTCGCGCGATATAGCCGACGAATCGTACCCGGCTTCCGACCACCCACCAACACCATCAGCCACGCCACAAGCGACAAACCCTTGGTTTTCGTGTGACACAAACAAGTTGTCCTCGCCGCTTTCGCTGTAGGTGCGCTCGGTATCACCCTTTTGCTGCTTGGCGAAAAGATTTTGCCCTTGTTCCTCTCGGTCCTTCGGCTGAAACGCAACCGATATATTGTAGTTGGTAAAACCCAGATGGATACTGTCATAGTTTCCCAGCTGCGCCGCAGTGGCGCTGAGATTTGGTCCGCCTTTTTGACCGGAGGATGTCCAACTGGTGAACGAGAACCGCCTCACGGGGGTAGTGCCAGCTTTGGAGGCCGAGGTGGCAATCGACAGCCCATACTTCAACGAGCCGGTGAACGCACGCTTGCCTATCAACAGAATCATCACCATCGCTAGGGCAATGAATAGAACTGCTCGACCAAACATTTTTTTACGCGCTGTATAGATTAGTGCTGAGATAGGCCACAGACCACGGATCACAAAACGAAGAGTATCAAAAATGTAATGGAGGCAAGGTAATTTTATATCCTGCCTAAGTTGTGGTTTACAATGTTTTTATGTTTGCTGTTCTAATCATGCAAATCTAATTTGAGGTTGTATAATGGACGTACATTAAGATATAATTAAGTGTGGTATCAACGTTTGCGAGATAACTTAAAATTTTGCAATTAAATTGAAATCATGGACTACCCATGATTTTCGAGAAAACCTTGATAAAATCCTTTTACTTTGATGTGAATTCAGCGCATCATCTTTTACAGACTGTTACTCCACAAATTTCATGTGTTTACATGTTGGGCTCGCTAAAAATGTTTCTCGGTGCTAGTAGCAAGTGTTGACGGTATGAGGCATCCGAGAAGTCCGGTGCGAGAACTACGTATGCTGACTAAAATATACAACATTGTGGAACCCCACTTGTTATACTACTGATGCAATTTTCAGCACTAGAGTGATCGGTTCATGTTACCGGCTTTAACGTAGGGAACCATTTTTGGCTGGTAAAATCAAAGAAATGCCTGCATACAGCCGCACACACAAATAATGCCACAGCCAATGAGTGCTCGCAGTGGCACCACCAGGCTTGAAAAAAATCTTTCCAGGTACCTTATCCGCATACAATGTCGGTCAACTTCAACGTGTTGAGATACTCTCTCTTTGGCGCTGGTATCGTCTACGGTGCCGTGCACAGATACAACATTGAATCGGCCGAAGCCAGAGAACAAGCTGCCGCTGAATGGAAGAAGGAAGAAAAGTTGATTGCCGAAGCCAAGGCCAAGTGGGCCAAGTTGCACCCTCCCAAGGCTGCCCAATCGTCGTCGAAGGGCTCAATCAACTGGGAAGACCCCAACCTCGACTTCGGTGCCGCTATTGAATCGTTGGTGGCCAAGTTGGACTAATCGGACGGCACACGTTGTGTAAATATAGAATTTGGTTTGGTTAATAAAACGTATCAGGAAACAACCATCTTGTGTAGGGAATAGAGTTAGCCCGCCAGCATCAGCGTCGGCTTTTTTACTACTTCCAGGTATCTTTTTCATTCGTCAGACAATCCGCGGTCGTTATCTTAAGGTTATGTTCTCCGGCGCGCGGGGAGAAACTTCGCCCCACACTCCATGTCGAAAGTGAATGACAGAGCACTCCCTTTCGCTGACGCTGCAACTATCGTTCGAGCCAACCAGAAGGACGCTTACTTTGAGTCTTCGCTCAGAACACACATCAGTGACGTGCTCTCGTTGATCATGGGCAATCGATTTGTCAACTTGTTCCCAGAGGAAATCTCGGTGGCAGCAAAGGGGTTGTACTTGGGACTCACCACTTTACTTGGTGCCCGTACACTTGGTGAAGAGTACGTTGACTTGCTTTACGTACTGCGGCTGGGGCGTCGTTTGCCTCGATTCGTTCAACGACTCGGCTTCGTCTTGCTGTACGCCCTCTTTCCTTACGTTGCTCTGCAATGGCTCAAGCGTATGAAGCTTAAGTATGAATTGGCCCAGGAGAAGGACGGCGGGCGTACGGCGCCATGGGCGGTGCGCTATTTCAGCAGCTACAAAGCGGCCTTGGATGCTTTGATGAACTTACATATTGCCATCTTCTATTTCGATGGACTGTTTTACCAGCTTTCAAAGAGAATTTTTGGTTTACGCTACGCCCTTGGTCACAACCGTGACATGAGTCAATTGCAACGTGTTGGCAACTACTCGTTACTTGGTGCGATCATTTTACTCCAATTCATGCTCAAGGGATTGATGAAACTCAAAGAGCTCAACGACAAATGGGCCAAGGAGCGGCGCCAACGCCGAGGTGAGGTTGTCGAAGATGATGAACACAAAGATTACCTGACTGTCTCCGATATCGAGCAACTCAAGTCAGTTCGTAAAATTGTCATCGATTTAAATGACCCAAACCAGCTTCCGTATATCCCAGAAGGATCACGCGACTGCTTATTCTGCATGACACCCATGGAAAACCCCACCGCTGCTTTATGTGGCCATATGTTTTGCTGGACGTGTATCACGGATTGGTTAAAGGAGAATACCGAATGTCCCTTGTGCCGGCAACATTGTTTAGAACAGAACTTGCTTCCCTTGAGATGAATGCTATATAATCTACAAGTGTTGCTTTCATGAATGTACGACCATAACGAACAGCTCATTATTGATAGATTTCCCCGTATTAATCACACAATAACGTCCATCCTATGACTCATACGGAAGTGTTGAAGTACCTAATGGGCTCACAATGAATTGTCAAAATCTGAAACACGTATTTGCATAGATATATTTATATGCCTTACTACTTGGACCCTTGAATTCGACATCAACAGAGATTTCTTGTCGCACACATTGAAAAAATCAGACCGCGGAAGAGCACAACACAACCGATGAGTCTACGAGGGTACTCACTTCCCCTTTCCAACGATGACGCCCAAGCCAAACGGGATGATGACTACGACAGCAAACTCAAGCCTAAGAGTCGTTATGGGGCATCGCTGGGGTTCTTGAACACATTGCGTGCGGCTCAACACAAGTTGATCTACTTGGCTAGCCGATACAAGTTGATTACGCTCGCGGTGATCCTCTTGGTATTCTTGCTGCAATTCACCTCACTCGAAGTACCTTTTCTCCCGTCACTCTTCAAGTCGAATGACCCCAAAGTGGTGATTATTTTGGCTGCCAACGAAGGAGGTGGGGTTCTTAAATGGAAACTGCCCCAAGAGTGGCTGGTAGAGCGGTCTCTGATTGCCAACAAGAAACAGTACGCCAAGAAACATGGATATGCCCTTACTATCAAGGACATGACGATAAAGAAGCGTTACTCGCATGAGTGGCGTGAACTGTGGGAGAAAGTGGACATCTTGAAGCAAACTATGCGGCAGTACCCCAAAACGGAGTGGTTCTGGTGGTTGGATTTGCACACGTATATTATGGAGCCTCAAATTTCTCTTGAAGCCCACTTTCTCAACAACTTAGAGAACCTGACCTATCGGTCCCTTGAAACGTTCAACCCATTGCTGTTGCCCGTGGATACCCCCTACACTGACTACACATCTCCAATTGACTTAATCATTACCCAAGATTGCGGCGGTTTCAACTTAGGCTCATTCCTTATGAGACGCCTGGATTGGAGTGAAATGTTGTTAGACATGTGGTGGGATCCGGCCATGTATGAGCAGATGCATATGAAATGGGAACACAAAGAGCAGGATGCTTTGGAAACGTTATACACCACGCAACCCTGGATTCGGGAGCGTGTTGGGTTTTTGCCATTGCGCAAAATCAACGCCTTCCCTCCGGGTGCTTGTTCCGAACAAGCTGACGACCCTCAATTCTTTTTCAAGAATAATGACTTTGTTGTTAATATGGCTGGCTGTGAGTACGGACGTGACTGCTGGAAGGAAATGGAGCACTACAAGGCTTTGTCGAAGCTGCTCCACAAGCCATGGTGGAAATTCTGGTGAACGAATTGTACAATAAATATAGAGGATATACGGTTTATTATAACTATGATAGCTCTACGATGGTGTTCCAACTACTCTCAAATTTTCCATGTTGCTGTTTCATCGCAATCATTTAACGAAACCACCCATGTCGCCCCCTTGGCAACGTTTGAAGACTCCCAGTAATGGAAATAATCGAGCTGACGAAGTTTGATCAATTTGAGCTCAGGATAGCTTGTTGTGGGTTATATCGCAAAGTTGAACATATTTTCCCGCAACTACTCGATACACGTCCCCCACAATTTGGTTGATGCAATCTAGAGGAAGGAGAAAAACCCAAGCATCAATTCATTCAAACCAGGACTAATCAAATATCACTTCTAATTTTATACAACAGTAATTAAGTTATTTGAAAAGCTTTCCTTTCTCAACGATCGCGTTGAAACGCGTGCGCATTTTCACCTGGCCTTTTTTTACCACTACTAACTAGTCACCATGGACCTCGACGGTATGGGCGACAACTTCTGGTTCAACGACAGTGCCTTCTCCACTGGTAATGGTGCTGGGAACTCTGGAGTAAGTAGCGTGAACCAGTCTGACGACTTTTTAACGCTATTCGATCATCCAGGACAAAGTGGAGGGGCACCGCCTCTGAACCAGGCACCAGCGCCTCCTCAACATCCACCACAACCGTCACAACCGCCACAACAGCCGCAACAGTTCATGAGCCCTCAAATGTTTTCCCAGCCTCCACCCCAACAGAATCGGGGTCAAGGGCCGGTGCCAATGGGCGTGTCGCCGGCGGGGCAGCCGCAGCAAGGAATGAGTCCTCAAATGTTCGACCAAATGAAGCTGGACCAATTTCAACGGATGCGCCAGCTGATAATTCAACAAAAGATTATGCAGCAACTGTCACTGCCTCAAGGACAGCACCTGCCTAATCTCAACCATGGCGCCCCTCATGGTATGACTCCGCAACCACAAGCTCAAGCGCAGGCTCGGCTACGCAACATAGATATGGGGGGTCAGATGGAAAACAATCAAAGCCAACTGAGAGCAACTCTGTTACTGGCCCTGGGGACACCTCAAATGGGACATCAACCTCCGCCAATGGTCCCCAACCAACTGTTCAATCAGCAACAGCAACAACAGAATCAATTCAACAACCCAATGGTGAACCAAGGTCAATTCCAACCGCAAATGCAACGCGGGAAGCCTCAACCTCAATCGTCAATCCCACCTCAACAAGTGCGGCAACAATTGTCTCATGGCTCACAAAACCCCCCTCCAAATGCCCCACTGGGTCAAGCACCTTCTCAGAATCCTAAAGCGGATTTACAAAGACTGTGTGATATTTTCCTTAGGGTGCTTCAAGAATTTCATCAACTGAGAGGTACTAATATTCCTTCATTGGTTATCAACAACAAAACCATCAACTTGTTCTGGCTCCACTTTTTGTGCAATAAATTTGGTGGAAGTCGCGAGCTTATGGCTTATATCAACAACCCACAAGCTCTGCAACAACAAATGCTGCCATGGCTCCTGATGGCGAAACACTTGGGTATTCTTGAAGGCCTTAATTTACTGGATGCCCATGTAAGAGGACAAATTGAACGTGAGTTAGCTAACATTTTTGTGAAATATTTGTTACCGTATGAACAGGCTCTCAAAACTCCTGAAGGTCACAGGGAAATCAAACAGAGAATGATGCAGGTAACTCAACAAATTCAACAAAGAGACCGCGAGCGTCAACAGCAGCAACAGCAACCTCAGCAACAACAACAGCCACAACAACAGCAGCAGCCTCAACATCATCAACAGCAGCAGCACTCACAACAACCTCACCTCCAGAACCAAAGCTCAACTGCCAGTCTTCCTCAGAACCCACAAAAGTTTAATTCCCCATACAATCAACACCAACCACCGCCATCTATGGGGCAAAGTCCGAGCATGCATCAACTGCCTCAAATTCCGCTGGAACCTACCCCCCAAAACCGCAAACCACTGAGAGTCCTGAATCCTTCCCAGGTGGGTTCGCCGGCTATGTCTCCTTTTGTCCAGAATCAGCTTCTGAGAGCGAACCTGGTGGTTCAACCACCTCCACTGGCTCCTCAGCCGTTACAGGGTTTCCGTCCTGGACTGAGTCAAGCAGTGGGATCATCGGTCGCGTCGTCGGTACCTGGATCAGCGCCAGCACCAGCGCCTCACTCAGCACCTGTCGTGGTAAAGCGGTCAAGAGAGGTAGATTTTGACACTGGTAGCGATGAAGTCACGTTGCTCAAAAACTACCGCCCTCTCAAGCGTAAAGTTGAAACTTATGGTGGTGTTCCGGCCCGTGAGCTTTCTCAAATCGGTCTGGACCTCGAGTTAGCAAAGCCGGTGTACTTATTTGCTCCTGAGTTGGGGACTATCAACATACACGCCTTAACTATGAGTCTTAAATGTTATGAGGGCATCAAGCTGCTGGAAACGTTCAGTGCTCTCAACACACTTTTGGTCATAACTTCTGATGGCAATTATTCTTTTGTTGCTGATGATGCGCCTGAATTGATTGATACGTTAGCGCAAACTGGGTTGAAGATTTTGAAGACATTGATTGAGGGTCAGAAAGTGTGGAACAATTCATCTGAAGATGTGGACGACGAGTTAGCTACTAATGATCCTGTTGACAACATATTCCGAAAATACGTTCCGACGGGACCACCAAAGGAGGACATCGGCATTGTTGTTGATTCCCTCACAGGGGAAGTTGTTGAAGATAGTGACGACGAACTTGACATGTTCGAATCTGTTACTGCAAATACTACTCCGAACACTGTTGGAACTGAGACACCCAACCCACCAGTGACCAAATTCGGCATCCCCGATTATCTCACAACCTTACACGAGTTCCATGCCGAAAACAAGCATCACTTCTCGAAAGTCCAGACTCGGTCCCCGATGGACAACCAAATCATGCTTGTCGATCATTTGGTTACCATTTCGATGATTTTCCGTAATTTGACTCATGTTGATTGTAACAAGCCGACAATTGGGGCCAGCAGTCTATTCAAGGATTTCTATTTCGAATTGATTGCTCAATTAGGCATTCAAGATCTTTCGAAATTTGTCTTCCATCGAAAGAGACTTTGTCTACTCAAGGACTGTGTTGTGATTCTCAGTAATGTTGCACACGTCTTAGATTTGAGGCTGATGAGGGAGGCGTTCCTTGTGTACGCTCTTGTGGCTCTGTTCGGTCCCGACTTAACTCAAGACAAATGGAAAATTAACCCGGCGCTGTTAGGTACATATCTCTACCTTCCCTATGGTGTGGATGGGTTCGCTAAGTTGTTAGTTAGGGAACCTCACAATAGACTGTTATTTGAGGCAGTGCTTACAGGGCTGTTGTCTTTGAGTTCCCTGGCCAACTACATGAATACCAAGCCGTTCGTGGTGGAAAAGGCTGATGTTGAAAATACCAGA
Organism: Diutina mesorugosa; assembly: GCA_030674695.1. Classification (NCBI taxonomy): domain Eukaryota; kingdom Fungi; phylum Ascomycota; class Pichiomycetes; order Serinales; family Debaryomycetaceae; genus Diutina; species Diutina mesorugosa. Next base: position 83,421 of record JAKUAI010000039.1, read on the forward strand.
GAGCTTGCAGTTGCGTACTTTGATGGAGACAAAAAGTGTTTCGAACAGGGCGAATTGTTGACGAGGGCTTTCCGGTTAGTAATGCTGTTAGTGCCCATTGACAACCACAATATTGAGTTTTCAAAATTGGTGTTCGCGAGAGCACTGACTTTGGCACAAGCATTATTTGCCGCCAAGTTGTTGATCGATTTGGTGAAGCCAACCGAGCCACAAGAACAAGGCACCCTGGCGTTGACGTCGGTGGTGCTGCCACTCCTTCCGATTAAATGGTTGCTATACAACCAACAAGTTTTGTTGGGAAACTTTGCCCGTCTTCTGTTGGCCCTTCTTACGGATCTGCTCAAGTATGCTCGTGAATCCAACGACAATCGTTTGGTCACACTCATCTTACATAAGCTGTTGACGGTGGTAAATCTGTTAGTGGCTAACCTTGTTGCAAACCGTGACGAGTTAGAGCAAAGTGAGTATTGGGCTGAGCTTGAACCTTTGGTGAAGGGCGTACAAAAGTTGGCTCGTAACCGCCCTGATACACATATGTCGCTCGACACATTTATGACTCCCCAAATTGATCTGCTGGTAAGAAAGGAGACGTTGCGGCTTTATAATTTAATGACAGCTTTATGCTGAAAGATCTGGGATAAGCCAAACTACACAATGATGACGTTAATATTGTATTACTATCAAACTATAAATGATCCATTTAATTAACCATGTTTTGTAGCACGCGCAAGATTTTCTATCTAGAGAAGACCCAATTTCTCCATGCGAACGTGAACTGCGTTACGGTGGGCTTCAAGTCCCTCCACTTCCGCCAAGGTCATCACTGCTTTACCGATCAGGTTCAATCCCTCCTCGGTTACATCTTGAGCAGTAATAAACTTTTGGAATGTGGCAGTATTCACACCAGAATATTGACGGGCATAACCGTACGTGGGCAAGGTGTGGTTGGTCCCCGAGGAGTAATCACCACAAGATTCGGGCAGCAAAGCACCCACAAACACGGACCCAGCATTTTCAATTTTGGAGGGCACGAACTTTTGAGCATTCTCAATTTGAAGAATCAAGTGCTCAGGAGCATATCTATTCAGCACTTCGAATGCTTGTTCATAGGAGTCAGTCAAGAGAGTGAACGAGTGAGCCAAGGACTTGGCAACAATATCCTTTCTAGGCAACACGGCAGCTTGTCTAGAGACGGCTTCTTGGAATTCGGCGATTTTCTTCTGTGAGAGCGACACACCAACAAGAATTACTTGGGAGTCCACACCATGTTCAGCTTGAGACAAAAGATCCAGGGCAACGAAGTCAGCGTCGGCATCCTCGTCAGCAATGACCAACACTTCCGAAGGACCGGCGGGCATGTCAATTGAACACAAGGCTTGAGTGTCGTTTTGCACGTACATTTTAGCCGCCGTGACGAATTGGTTACCCGGGCCAAGGATTTTGTCACACTTAAGGACCAGCTCAGTACCATAAGCCATAGCAGTAACAGCCTGAGCACCACCAGCCATAACAATTGCCTTGGCACCCAATTTGTGAGCAACGTACACCACCTCAGGAGTTAACTTGCCAGTGGCACGCGAGGGGGGCGAGGCAAAAATGATGTTGCGACAGCCAGCAACCTTAGCGGGGACACCAAGCATCATGGCAGTCAGGGGTAGCACAGCAGTACCGCCAGGCACGTACAAACCAACATTTTCAATGGGTTTCGCAAACCGAGAGCACTTGACACCAGGGCAAGTTTCCACAGTCATCATCTCTTCCTTAGGCAATTGAGCCGCGTGGAATTTCTCAATGTTAGCAATCGAAATGTCGATGGCTTTTTTCATGTCATCAGAAATTTGCATCATGTCCTCAGGGAACGGTGCCTTTAAAACAGGAGTGTCCAAAGTCACACCATCAAACTTAGCGGTAAGCTCAAGGAGAGCCTTGTCACCATTTTGCTTGACATTGTTGATAATGGGAAGAACGAGTTTCATGATATCCAGAGTCTTTTGTACGGGTCTGGTGAGAGCACGTTCAACAGTCGCCTTATCAGCCAGATTGTAGTCGATAACTTCGATGTGGTAAGGGTCTTCATTATCCTTCTGCTCCTGTTTGGCCTCTTCTTTCTTTGCTTCGTATTGAGGCTTGGCATCACCCTTTCTTCTGGTCACCTTGAGAGATTTAATGTCGAGATTCTTTTCGATGTCCGCTAACAGCACCCCGTACTTGGTACACCAAGTAAGGATAAAGTACAATAAGTCAGCAGCCTCCCAAGCAATTTCAGCCTTGTCGTTTTGTTTACCAGCGTCAATGAGCTCGTCAAGTTCTTCCTTGAGCTTAGCCACAAGTAAAGCGTCATCGTTGAACAATCTTGCAGTGTAAGAACCCTCGGGAGCACTTACTTTGCGTTGGCTCAAAAGGTTACTAAGCTTTCTGATACCACCACCCACAGCAGCGTCCGCTTCAGCCAATTGTCTGTCGCCAAAGCACGAGTAATCGCTGGAGTTGTGGCAGAAACCGTAGCCTAACTTCGGAGTGACAACGAACTTGACCACATCATTGTCGCAGTCCTTTGAAAGACTCAAAAGCTGTTGAGTAGCACCCAGAGTTGCTCCCTTGTACCAGAGTTCATTGGGACGTTTGCGCAGCTGGTAAACACCACTTTTCAGGGCAATCAGCTCGTGAATCGAGGCAATAGAGGAGTACACAACACCAAGGCACACACCTTCGGCGTCGGTTACCAAAGTTGTGTACAAATTATCGGGTCTATCAGTGGTGAGTGTCAGAGTGAACACTTCACCAACATTGACCTTCAGAGTATCTTTCGGGTTGGTAGTGAGAACAGTTACTGGGACCAAAGAAATGAAGCCCTTCTTGGCCACTTCGTTGAGCTGCTCCTGCTTGGCATCAGTGCCGAATTCCACATACTTGCGGTCATTCCCATCAGGGGCTTTGGATGTGTCAGTCACCAAATCCTCGCCCACCACGATTACTCTGGAGGCGGGGAAACCAGAGGCCTTTTCCTTGTCATCGACAATTACTTGAGCAACACCCAAGTTCAATACTTTGGTGACATCAGCCTCCTCAGCTTGGCGAAGATCAATAATCACATTGACTCGGGGAAAGTTCTGGATAAAGTGCTTGTTGTAGTTGTCGGTGGCTTTGAACGGAAGCACCACCGTGCCACAGAGTGAAAACTCTTCAACGTCCTGGACCGCGTTACACACGGGGACCACGGGAAAAGTCATATTGGATAAAGTCTGGGGTTCTAAAGTTTTTCAAATCAGTTCGCACTGACTCTGACTCATCCTCTGATGTGCGCTTCATATCAAGAATACATAATCGCCGGGCTACATTATTTATAGCACGAGTTATTAAGTAGCTGTAACATATAATCAGACTAGACTTTTGAGAATGTGTTTTCCATTTGGTAGCGTGTGCAAGTCCATAGCCGTAAGGGGACTGAGATTTTGTTATGTACCGGGTGATAGCCGCGGCTAAAATAATGTATTACCGTTTTCGGCATCCCAGCCGTTGACTTGACACAAGAACGGTTTTATGAAAAATCAAAAGTGCTGACCAGTATCATTTCGAACGTCATGTCATTTGCTCATATATTCGTTACTATTTAAAAATTAAATTCATTGCGGAATTGGTTGAGGTCCATTCCGGGCTTAACCTTTTCCAACAAATCACGGCGGTCCATGGCGATGAAAGCTCGCTTCAACGTTTCGGTAAGTGCCGTCAGTTGGTTGTGGCTAAGACCAGGGGAGTCACTGCCACCTTCGACTTGATGCATAGCTAAACCACTTAACAAATGTTCAGCAGCTTCCTTGTAACAACCAATGTTGATGCACGAGACACCCAAGTTGTACCGAGCACGCACAAATGCGGGCTTCAATTCGAGAGCCTTAAAGTAGGCGTCCACAGCCTCCTCAGAACGGTTGGAGTTCGCAAGCGACGCACCCAAACGGTTCCATAAGATGGGATCATCGGGACGTATGGAAAGAGCTGCGCGGAAACAGTCGATAGTCTTGTCGAAGTCTTCGTTGGCGTAGAACAACACACCCAAACCCATTTGGACATCAGCATCCATGTTGGCCCCATCCGGCAGTAATTGAGCCGCCTGTAAGAACAATTCGGTCACACGCTTATTAATGGTAAACCGGTCCTCGTCGGTGATAGCCGGGTTCTGTTGACGGGCCCGCTCAGAGATTTGAGGGTACTTGGTGGAGATCCAACGTTCCAAAGTCGCAAAAGCAGCATTGTCATAGCCTTCATTGATGTAAGAAATGGCCAAAGTCATCAATGCCGCCGAGTTCTCAGGGGCAAGCTCGAGACATTTTTCAAGAGCCAGAATACCTGCGATTTCCTTTTCGTTTTGAGTTTGAACTTCACCCAACTTGAGCCAAGCGTCAACGTGTTCAGGGTTCCGTTGGATAGCAGCTTCAAACGCAAGAGCGGCTTCCGACAACTTAGCACCGTTTTCCATAAGTTGCAACCCGATCTCGTAAGGGTCGGCGTCTTGGGGAAGGTCCATGAATTGGTTCTGACTTTTCTCTTCGAACAGGTATTCACCGAAGTTAGCTCTAGTACCGGCGAAGCGAGCAAAGTCCCGCTCCCACTGGCTCATGTTAGGGGGCAAGCCTTCGACTTGAGTCTTCTTGAATTCTTCGTATTGTTGAGTGATGAAATCGTTCTCAATTGCTTCGGAGTTGAGCCCATCCCACACTTCTTGGAAGGTGGCTTGGTACTTGTCGTCCACGACCAAATCATCAGCCTTCTCTTCCTGAACTTCAGCTTCCTTGGTGGTGGCTTCAGCCTCCTTTTCAAGGTTTTCGATTTCCTTGAACTGGTTGTCCCAGTCAACTTGTTGTTCCTGATTCACCGGTTGCTGTTGCATTTGGTTCGACTGCACGGGGCCACCGGCCATTTGCATACCCATGCCCATGCCCATACCCATACCCATCATGGGGCGGTAGCCACCCATGGTGGACATCGAGGCTGAGGGGGCAGCCACAGGTTGTTGGAGTTGAGGCAGTTGGTGGGCGAAGTCTTGGGCCCAGTTGGAGTTTGCAGTGACAGGAGCAGCGTTTTGAGCCATAGGCGACGCTTGGATGGGACTAGGCGAGTGGGCTTGGAATTCAGCCCCCCAGCTTTGCTGGTTTTGCGGAGCCCCCTTGGAGATCATGTTGAGCTCATGACGCATGGGTTGGAATTGAAACGCTTGACCGGGAGAACCACCGCCCATGAACTGCTCCATATTTTGGCGGTTCTGCTGGTTCATCATATTCTCCAGTTTGAACCCCCCTTGTTGCATCATGGGGCCTTGAGCCACTTGTCTCTGAAGCGACCGGTCCTGCTGGGAGTGTTTGTTGAGCTGAGCAATCACATTGTTGTTGGCCGAACATTCGGCACCGCCTCCGACAAACGACATTATGGTTGGTATATCGCTAGTAGTAGGAGAAGCTTAGAGCCGATGGATAGGTTTTTGCTGCTAGCTAATGGGTGGGGCGCGGCGAGTTTTTAAAGTCTCATTTTTTTCGCCGCCGTTAGTCAAGAGAGTGATCCGCGGGAGGGGGAGGGGCAAGATTAGAAATACAAAAATGACAGTTTCTTTCAATGTACTATGAGATTAGCACAGTATCCAGCTTCTAATTACATCAGTACAATGAGCTAGACAAATATTGTTAGAGTTCCATAGCTGAATGGTTTCTCATCGATCGGTTTCTGGAGCCGCCACTTCGGGGTTCCCCACAATATGGAAAACTTCGGTATCATGTGATAAGAGTCAACTGGACTGCACATAAGCCACCGAAAGGTTTCGGGAATTTTCTGGGGTGTGAGCCGAAGACGTAAACGGCAGTGGCGAATGACCAGTGATGACCAATGTAAATTTGTTGAGTTTCGAAGTCTCATGCTTCACGAATTTGTGATGCATTCAAAGTAGCGTGACTTGAAGTATCAAAATATCAAATTTACGGAGACGTCGATGAGGACGCTAAGTTCTATTGTTTTTTCATATTAGTCTATACTTTAAGTTAAGATGGTGTACACGTATTAGTGGTCAGCCTTAGGGGCAGTAGGCAATTGTTCCAAAGCCTTTTCAATCGCAGTAATACCCTTGAGCAAGTCTTCTTCTGAGATGACCAAAGGAGGAGCCAATCTGATGATGTGGTCGTGAGTAGGCTTGGCCAAGACACCTTGGTCCTTCATGAGCAAGCACAAGTCCCAAGCAGTGCGGCCGTTAGTTTTCGAGTCATCGATAACAATGGCATTGAGCAAACCCTTGCCTCTGACTTCGGAGATGATGCCGTTGGACTTAGCCTTAAGCTCTTCCAACTTGGACCGCATCAATTGACCCAAAGTTTCGGCCTTTTCAACGAGGTTCTCTTCCTTGACCACTTCCAAGGCAGCAATGGCCACCCGGCACGACAAGGGGTTACCACCGTAAGTGGAACCGTGGGACCCGGCGGTCAATGTAAGCATGATTTCCTTCAGCGAGAGCACGGCGGACACCGGGGTGACACCACCAGAGATGGCCTTACCCAAGAGAACGACGTCAGGCTTGACACCTTCGGAGTGTTCGTAGCAGAGCATCTTACCGGTTCTGGCAATACCAGTTTGGATTTCGTCACAAATGAGCAACACGTTGTGCTTCTTACAGAGGGCCTGGACTTGAGGCAAGTAGTCGGCGGGAGGCACGACAATACCGGCTTCACCTTGGATGGGCTCAAGGAGAACAGCAGCAATCTTGTCGCCGGCGTTGTTCATGGCCTTTTCGATGTCTTCGATGACACCGTATCTGATGAGGGTCCCTTCAGCTTCACCGGGAATTTGGGGGCCCACACCCTTCAAGTAAGGGCCAAAGTCGGTTCTGGCATCGGGGTCGGTCGACATCGAGATAACCCCCAAGGTACGACCGTGGAAGTTGTCAGCGGCCGAGAGGATGATGGCTTCCTCAGGCTTAATCCCCTTCTTTTCGTAACCCCATCTTCTCGCCAATTTAAGGGCAGTCTCCACGGCTTCGGCCCCGGTGTTCATGGGCAACATCATTTCGTAACCAAAGTACTCGGTCAAGTACTTAGCGTACACGCCAAACACGTCCGACGAGAACGCTCTAGAGCAGAGAGTAAGGGTGCTGGCTTGGTCAACAAGCGCTTGCACGATCTTGGGGTGGCAGTGACCTTGGTTGACGGCGGAGTAGGCCGACAAGAAGTCCAAGTATTCCTTACCTTCAGCGTCCCACACCTTAGCGCCGAGGGCCTTGTGGAACACCACGGGGAGGGGGTGGTAGTTGTGGGCCGAGTACTCGGATTCCCATTCTCTGGCGGTGGCGGAAGAGATGTTGAAGTCAACCATGTTTGTGTATGATGGTGGTCATGGGGCAATGGCTTGGCTTATATAGACGTGGCCAGTCATCACTCGACTGCCGTGAAATCCCCTATAGGCAAGCTCTCCCAGGGCTACAACCCCTATAGGCAGGTCACAGCGCAACGCGCGCCATGTGGTGCGGCACTTCCAGATGTGACGGATTGAGAAAGTGGGGTCAAAAACTGGTCAGAAGCGGGTGGATATCACTTTGCCAGGGAAGTTTTTCTGATTACCATGGTATCAACGCTCGTCTTTGGTAAATCCATACCCTAATTTGTTCAGAAGTTGAATGCCGCTTCCAATTCCGCGTCGCATCGGGAAATAATTCCGCACGCACCCCAGTTAGGGGATCATGAGGTGCATTCGAACATGATCCCGAAGATAATTTGGAAGAGACTAGCGATGAATAGGTATAGAAATGCAATGTGTGCAATATAGCATTTGAATGTATGTCTATGAATGTCTACTACGCCTCGAGGTCTAAACTGTCGAGGAGCAGCTCTATGATTTCCATGTTTTGGTCATATTGAAGCAGCGCCTGCTTCATAATGTCCGTCTCTTCAATTTTGGCCCCTGACAATAAACCCACTCCCTCGATATCAGCAAACGCCTCTTTATCAACATATTTTTTCCCAAGATAATAGCGAATGTCATCAATCACTTCGATTGTATCGGTGGTTTGTCTTTCAGCGATCCGCTCAGCACTTTCAGCAATGATCGTGAGCATCTTTTGACGATCATTCTCGAAGACTTGCTGCAAATTGAACGCCAACATTCGAGTGATATGCTGTTCTAGTTTCTCTTGCTTCAATTGCCACGCAATGCGGAGAAGATCGTACCCATCGTAGCCAGTTGCGGCTTTTAAACTCTTGAACTCTTTCCACGTGAAATTGGGAGACTCCACAGTTATCTTCACAGCGCAGATCAGTTTCAATCTGGCAAGCAAGAGCTCATCAGCACAGAAAAGCAAATCGATGGCCTTGTCTAATGGAAGGGATGAGACGTCATCGTGATACAAGAACTCAAGAATCATTTCGGCGACGTCAGTGTCGGCACAATTCGCCAGTAGCTGAAGCACTGGGACGGACTTCAAATTCGGGCGATCAATGACGGCCCGGTTCAAAGTCCGACCAGAATCCACAATATGCGGCACCTGATTGTTTTCCAAGAACAATGGAGACTTAAACATTGTTTCGAAGTATTCTGCGCGGGCTAACATCAGTTTGTGAGCAGGGTAATATACTGCTACTTCTCTCTCTGCATCTACTACCCCCACGATGATGTCACAAAAAGTTTGGTCAATCAATTGCTGTACTTGATCGCTGGTAATGTGGTCACTCAACTTGATGTCGCTAGCATCAACTTCTCCATCATCTCCAACAAGATCATCAACATCTAAAGCAACCTCAATGCGCTTGTAGAAGATCTCCTCGCGCAAGTAACTACGGAATTGTTCGCGAGCCGTGGTAGGGAATGCAAGAGTGTGTTCGTTCTTAAGTCTTGCCGCCTCACGTACATCCCGAACCTTAGCAAGACCATCGAGAGCCGCTACTGCTTCGTCGAGATGCAAGCTTTCGGCATATTGGCGTACATCGTCGCCGGCAGACAAACTGTTAGGCTTCAAGTAAAGATAATCCACCACCGCCTTGAAAGCTTCAGGTTTAACAGAAGTAGGCATTGTAACAACTGCCTGCTTACTCCATTCGCCTCTTAACTTCTCCATAAAGTATTTCGACCGAGTTGCCAACAAAAATCTATGCAAACAGACTGACTGATAGTCTCGCACCAAAGGCCCGTTTACATGGGGGAAATGAAAGCAAATATCAGCGGAAGCCAATGCAAGCGGACCCATAAGACTGGAGATATGACTAGCAAACGGTTGCGCTGTATCCACTGCTTTTGACACGTCAAAACTGATCAAGAGATCGCGAATGCTATCGGTCAATGCCCCATAAATACAACGTGCTCCCTGGTAAGTGTCACGATCACAAACTGCCCCACGCTTGAGTAACAACTCCACCACAGGTAAGTGACCGCATAGCAGCAGTAAGATAAGAGGAGAGTAGTCCCACTCATCCACCATGTTGATGTCCAAGTTGGGGGTGGAAAGAAGTGCTTCAACCTCTTCAATATCGCCTTTACGGCAAGCTAGACAAAGAGCATCGAAGGCAGCGGCCGTTTCTTGATCCACCGTCTTTCCTGCCAGCGGAAACTCAGTGTATCTTAGTGGTTGTTCGACCCCGGCAACCGGCATGATAAATACTAGGCGCGCCAGGTAGAAACCGCCACACTACAGATGAATTGAAGTTTCCCTCAGTGTATACTATTGCCACCAGAAAAATTTACTACCAAATACAAAACAATTACGAAGGATTCAATTGTTGATTAGTCTAAAAATGGTCTATTGCTGATGGGTTGGTTTAATAAATTAAGAAGCATATGAAGAAAATATATATGAATCAAAAGCGGTGGCGACGGTTGGCCTCTTCGTGCTGAATAACAAAAGTGACCACGTTAGTCATGTTCTCAAATCCGCGTTGATTACCTTTGATGCGATGCAAATGGAGGGACAGTGTATCCACCAAATCTATAATTTCGATCTTAAACCGAAGCTTTTTGCCATGGGCGTACTTGGCTGGAATAGACCCGTTGATCAAGCCAAACTCCTCATCCAATTCAATCAGCAGGATGGTACCTTCCATAGCCTTAAGCTGAAGATGCTTCTTGATAACTGTCATCAATTCCGTCAGTGAAAGCATTGAATTGATAACATTAGTATCTTTTTCCTGAAGGCGAGGATCTCTTACATCGGGTACACCAAACAAGTCAACTAAGCGGGAAAACCACGACTTACGTGGCGGGGCACTATTGTTTGTAACGACTTTAGGGACCGGCCGGGGAGGGGGCGGTGCTTGACGCTTGGGTTTAAGAGACAACTTCCGTAAAAGAGTACCAGTCTTTTTCGGGAATCCGCTTCCAAGTATTTCCGGCGTCTGGTTTATAGTCACTCGCTTGTTGTTCGTAACATTATTGGCGTCGTTGGTTTCAGTTGGCGGCTTAATTCGAGTGGAAAAGATACGCGATGGTTCAGGGTGCAGAGCTGGACGTCTCTTCGGCATACTTTTCTCCTCAACATTAGGTTCGGGCAATCTAACCAGCTTGTGACGGCCAATGCCAATATCAGATATTTCAAGTGGCAGCAGCAGAATAGAAGCAATGTAATCGTTTGTCGAAACTCCTGCTACTGGGGTCAACACTTGCGAACTCAGCAATTCTGTTTTGGGTTCTTCTTCATCATCATCAAAACCAAGATCATCAGGATCGTTCATCGTCAAATCCTGTAAAGAAAACAGAGGTTGCAGAATGTCTTTCTTATGAGCAAAAGTATCATCAAAATCTTCATCCAGCGACAGCACAGTTGTCTCAGCGCCAATGCCCAAACCTGCTGAAAGTGGCTGCTCATCAAAGTCCGTTGTAATGGGCTGTACTTCGTAGCTTGAAAGCGGCCGCTCCTCAAGTAAAGGACCCACCGAGAATCTCGAGAACCGAGGATTGGGAATGGGATCTTTCCGAGAAGTCAGTGCAAGCAGCAACTGCAGGTTCTGTCCGCCTAATAAAGTACGATAGGTGGCTGAGTGTCTCGAGCGACGCTTCTCTGGTTCTTCAATCCGGTTGTAGTCATCCAATGACAACTCTCCTTGGCCAATCGGCGCCTGCGCAGATGGATCAGAGTTGAGTTGCTCATTGAGGTTGAGATACAGCGACAATTTCCGCGATCCCAGTTGTTTTAAGTTCAGAGAAAAGAGTCGAGGAGGAGCAGGAGTAATATTGATGCCGAGCAGTTGGAGCACTTTTTCCTGAGATGAGCCCACACCTTTACCCCGAACCACCAGGCCCTTCCGCCGAGGATCAAGCGACGTTGGCGCCAGTTCCGTCAGCTCTCGTGAGGACACCAGCGCTCGCTGAAGTTCATTCTGGGCTTGACGTTGCATTTGTACAAGAAGCAGACGTTGTTGCCTTTGTGCTTCAAGTCGTACCAGCTCCGTCAGCTCAGTACGAGATGGACGTTTTTGTGGCGGCGGAAAGTTCTCTTTGTTGTCAAGAGGCGGTAATTGGGGAGTAGGCGGAACCGGCAGTGAAGCATGACTTTCTTTGGCTCTCAGCCTCACCAGAGTCAGCAGGATTGTCTTGGAGATGACGTGTTTGTTGTGAGTGATGCGGCGTTTCAGCAGCAGCAGAACGATATGATGTTTTGGCTTGAGCGGCAGATTGACTGGTTGCAACGGTTTCCGAGCCGGAACGTACTTGATCAGAGTTGTCAGTTCACCGGTCAATTCATTAGTGACGGTGGTCTTGACAACCAGGGTCAGTCGAGGTATCAGAGCTTTCGGTTTAGGAGGAGCGGCATCGAAATCCACGTCTGCCGCGTAATTCTCGTTACGATACTTCAAGAGCAAGTGATAAAACATCTTCTCAGGTGATCGAGAAGACAGTAGTAGCCGTTTGATGATGGTCTCCTCGGCACAGTTATGAAAAAGCACCAGGAGATTTTTGAGAATTTCCCGGTCGATTTTCTCCCGAGATTCTATCGCTGGCAAATCATAGTAGGCAGGGCCTTGACGCTTACGACTAGACCGCCCATAGCCATACTTGCTAAGCAACGGGTGAGCGAAGATCTCATCGGTGGTGATTCTTTGGTCGGGGTCAACACGAAGCATCCGCAGAATGAGATCCTTGGCAAGTGGCAGAAGGTTTGGTGGCATATCAAATTTACCGCGTTGCACTTTTAGTAAAAGCTTACGGATGTTTTCGTCGTCGAAGGGGAGGTGGCCGGAGAGCAAGGCGAAAAGAATGATACCACACAGCCATACATCCAGCGGGGCACCGTGGTAATGGCTGCCGGCGACAATTTCTGGCAGGGCGTAGTGTGGCAGCCCACACAGAGTTTCTAGTAATTTTTCTTCCATTTCCAACGCCGCCATCCCAAAATCGGCGATTTTGATGTTGTTGCCTTTATCCAACAAGATATTCTCAGGTTTAAGATCACGGTGGCAAATATTAAACTGGTGTAAGTAGCTAATACCCTGGACGATCTGGGAAAAGTAGCGCACAGCCTCTTGTTCGGGCAAGCATCGCTTTTTGATCAAGTAGTCAAACAACTCGCCGCCTTCCACGTATTCCAAGATGAGGTAGAGATCATTACGATTCTCCCACACGTCATACAATCCCATGATGTGCGGATGCAGAATGAGCTTCATGATGATAATCTCTCTCTCGATCCCGTAAGGTAGACGGTCGGCGTGGCGTTTGTACTTGGGGTTTTCCAACTTCTTGAAGTTGGCCTTGGGCACGATCTTCACTGCTGCCAAGCGGCCATTGTGGACGTGCTTTGCTAACCTCACTCGACCTGTCAGGCCTCGACCCAACGTTCGCCCGAGTTTCCAGGGCCCGATGCGGTTGTGGGACTTGCGCTTTTTCAGAGACGACGTGGTCAGAGTGGAGATCTGCGAGAGCCGTTTGGTGGCATTGGTCACCAGCTCCACGACCTTGTCCACGTTTTCCTCCGTCATCACCGTGGTGCCGATGGTGTGTTGTAATGGCGGCACTAATTTGGAGCGATAGCCAAACAAATCGAGGTGACGCGGACCTGTACGAGGCATGACAAACGTCGCCTGCGGAGCGGTAAACGCGTCGCCAGGATGGGAAAAAACCAGGGCGACCGAGAGGAGGAATGTTATACGTTCGCTAGCTACTACAGACATTGTCCGGGGTCGATAATGGTGGGTAGAAGTCGTGGTTATTGGGGTGTCGTCGAGTTCGTCCTGCGTACGGAAAGGCTGCTCCCCGCGTCACAGGGGGCACCCACACCCAAACACGCCCATGGAAAAGCGGCTTGAGCATGGACGGTGTCACTTGCGAGGGGAAGGCCGTGTGCAGGCCAATGTCCCGCTCAAATTAAACTACCATAATCTAGACATAGCCCACTTTCGTTCTACCGTTTGTCTGAGGCGATTGGCGGCCCCGTACACCGGGGACATCGCCACGCTCTCCCTCACCCAGCGGTGAATATTTCCCTTATGCCGGCCAATAAGCTCGCACTTTTCGGTGATCCACAAAATATCGTACCGGCGACACTTGCTAATGCGAAATGGTAACGCATCTGTTGCCGCAATCGCGGCAGCACTTGACATGCCATTTACCTGCTAACGATACAGTTATATCGCTTATAGTAAACGACACGATTTAGCCTATTGACAGAGTTAGGGTACCTATCTGTTGTATATCTCATAGTGATACTGGTCACCCTTCTCTGCAACTGGTCCTGCCAAGTGGCTATTGTTCTCGCCGCGAGCACCGCCATTATCTGAAATTTCGGGGTACGGCCAAATGTAAACATAGGGCCACGGCTTCTACTTGGCACCAATTCCGGCGGACAAACCGTGTCAGGATTGCTGGAACACGCTGCGTGATCGTAAACACAAAACGCCAGCGCTCATAAGGCGTCGACTGGTGGGATTAGATGGTGATCTCGCCGTTTGTCGATAAACACACCGACGCGTTTCTCTATCACTGTCGAAACATTTGGCAACCACAATCACATGGGATAGCCATAATCTAAAGACTACAAATTGACCGAAAATGTGGCCTCCGTCGTCTCGACATTCTTTTTGAGGTTAACCGTTCCTAGTTGCCCCTTCGGCAATTCTTCCGTCGCAAATCTCAACGATGCAAGGGTACGCGTCGACGAACATTCGATGAGGATGTTCAGGGTCCTTGGTGATGCCGAACACCTAAAAATGCTGTTTAGCTGCCGACAGTGTGATAGTTTCGCTCAAAATTATGACAACTATAGCCGTGTTAGGCAAATTGAAGAGTCTACTATGAATGTCGTAAATGAAACAATATAAGCTTCAAATAGCTTTTTTCATTGACGACATGAGCCAGTGGAGTAAGGACACGATGTGTTGGTTGGAATTGCTGGTGTAACCACCATCGGCCCACGTTCAGCCCTAAACGGCCTTTCCCTGCATACAACCCTCGGAGCCAATTTTTCTCTTCCGCGCTGGCACAAATTTTTCACCACCCATCACTGTAAGTATTGATGACGTTTCCCAATTGTCTTGGCTTTCCGCTAACGTGTTAGATGTCCAACACTGAAAGAACTTTCATTGCCATCAAGCCCGACGGTGTCCAAAGAGGCCTCATCGGCCCCATCCTCTCGAGATTCGAAAACAGAGGTTACAAGTTGGTTGCCATCAAGTTGTGCACTCCCCCTGAATCGCAATTGAGAGAACACTACGCCGACTTGCAAGAAAAGCCTTTCTTCCCCTCGTTGTTGTCGTACATGATGTCCGGTCCCGTCCTCGCCACCGTCTGGGAAGGTAAGGACGTTGTCAAGCAAGGTAGAGCCATCTTGGGCGCCACCAACCCCTTGCAATCGGCCCCCGGTACCATCAGAGGTGACTACGCCGTCGACATGGGTAGAAACGTCTGCCACGGTTCCGACTCGGTTGAATCCGCCAACAAGGAAATCAACTTGTGGTTCAAGAAGGAAGAACTCGTCGAATACAAGTCGGCCTTGTTCTCGTGGATCTACGAATGAGCGTGCTTCCGTAACACATTAAACGTTTGTAGCTCTAAGCTTGAAAGTGTAGACATCATCGCATTCATAAACGTCACTGGTTGACGCCAAGTTTAACGTCAATTGAGAAGAGAATTGTGGTTGGTAGTAATTGCCACATCGTCTTCAAATCTGGAAAACTCTGATAGATTCCTCTTAATGCTGACCGTCAGATATTTACTATTTTGTTGATCGACCGTCAGATATTCACGCGTATATATGGTAGCGCGCATTAGTCTCCACCATCAAGATGGATGAATTATTCAATGATGTAGAGGACGTGCCCGACGACGCCCAGGACGACCTCAACGAACAGGACGACGTCGATATGGACTTTCTGCAGCTGGCCAATGGCGACGATGCCGGCGGCGGCGACGACGACGACGACAATGACGATGACAACGACGATGACGACAACGACGACAACGACGACGACAACGAGGATAACGACGAAGATATGGAGGACGACAACGACGACGAAAACGATCAGGAAGAAGAGAACGACGACGACGAAGAGATGGAGGAAGATGACGAGGAAGACGACGACTCAGAACAGCCGACGCAGGACGTGAAGATGGAAGGCACCGAGGCCAGTGAGGGTCAGCCGGAGTCAGTCTCTGCTGATATCGAGTCTGGCGAAGCTAATGAAGACGCTAAGGAGTCTACTCGGATATCCGCTAATGGTGATACCGCCCACGAGCCTTCTCAGCCTCGACCGCGAGTCGACAGCACCTCGTCTCCCCGACAAGAGCAGCAGTTCCTGCCGCGACAGCTGTACCGTGTCAAGGCTCAGCTTGCTCTGAATTTTGATATTATCCCGCTGGTCGCCATCCCCTACGCTGGCCAGTGTCAATCGTTGGCGTTTACATCGGGGCCTAAATGGATTTTGACTGGGGGTGAAGATGGGTTTATTCGCAAATACGATTTCATACAATCGATCGAAGGGAAACTGCCATTGACGATGGCTCAGAAGCATAATCTTGTCGATCTGATAACAAAAGCCGGGGTCATCGTCCTGTACTGGGAGAACGAACAGCCGGTGACAACGGACGAGTTGCTTAAACTGCACCCGAAACTAAAGCCGAGCGACTTGACGCTGGCGACAGCATCTTATGAACCTAAGACGAGTCCTGTGTACGCGTTAGAAGCTCAAAAGCTGGGGCTTTGGTGTTTATCAGGGGTGCAACTGGGAGGTATCAGTCTCTACTCGATGCGTCATTCAGAGGGGCAAATACAGTACTACTTCCGCGATGCTAAACTGGGCGGACTGGCCACGGGCCACCTGGATGCGGTGTCGGTGCTTAAACTTAACGCTGACCAAACGCAATTCCTTTCTGGTTCATGGGATAAAACCGTCAAGCTCTGGGATTTAAATACTGGTGGCAACGTCACGACCTTTGCCGGTAGCACCGGTCAGATCTCCAGCATCCAATTCCGACCACAGGAACTAGACAGTTTCGTCATGGCCGATCCTGGTGGCAGTGATAACAACCAAAACAATGACGACGTCGACCTGTTATTTGGCAGTGACGATGACGAAGGTGAAAAGGGTGATGAACCCAAGAAAGAGGTGCCGTCACTGCTGCTGGCGCTGTACCCCAACTCGCAGGTGTTTATGAGTTCAAGTATCGACGGGACGATTAATATCTGGGATATTCGATCGCCGCAGGCGGTGCTTAAGCTCGGAGTGCCCAACGGTACCCCTCCTTGGTGTATGTCTCTGACATGGTCCAACGACGGCTACCACGTGTTTGCTGGTCGCCGTAACTCAACGGTAGAAGAGTTTGACCTTAAGATGCCTCATATCAAATCAGTGGCGGGTAATCTGGTCCCCAACGTGCTGAAGACGCTTGTGTTCCCGAAGATTCTGGGCCCGGTGCTGACACTTGCCACCATGCCCAATGAGAACTTCTTGCTCTGTGGGTCGGTGGATAATATCCGGTTATACAACCTTAAATTGTACGACGATTTGGCGGCGACGGGGAAGAAGCAAGCGACGCCGTTTACGATTATTCCCGGCCACCATGGCGGTGTTCTCTCGTGTCTCTGGGTCGACGATACCGGCAGATTCATGGTGAGTGCCAGTGGCAACCGTGGGTGGGGCCAGTCGAACTATACCGAGACGGTGATCATATATGAGATAGATTTTGACGTCTAGAAAAGAAGGATGGGAGTGTAATAATAACATCTAGCCCCTGGCAACATACGATAATCCAACATCATAATAAACAAAAGCCCGCTTTTGTCACCACTGGCCCCGGCCCAACCCGACCAGGTTGATCATCAGGATCAGCGGTGTCCATTGGGGTTGATGGAAGACCCGCGTAAGTACCACCAGGGCCCAGTCGGAGATCTTCGTTTGCACGTACAGCAGTTTGAGAAGCAAGTGGATGAGGACACCAACAAACCCTACGGTGAGGCCAATCTTATAGAGATTGGGGACGTGTTTCACCGAGTCAAATTTGGAGTAGATCACCAGTGGAATAAGTGTCAGCGTCAGCAGCGCTAATGATAAGTCGTCGGAGCTCTCAGAGATGTTGAACCCGGCCACTTCCTCATCCTGGATTGCCATGGTGGCGTCGAGGTCGTCCACCGCTATCAGTTTGCCCGCGAGCACTGAATGAGGGTTACACTTTTTGAACCACAAGTCGTAAGTGGTCAGCGAGTTGGGGAGCTCTTCAAGCTTGAAATCTTCATAAAACGTCAGGGCTTTCTCGAGGATTACCAGCCAGTCGTCAACTTGAGCGAAGAGCTTTGTCGGCAGTGCTAGTGAGTGGATGATGTCGGGGTCAGTTTCCAGGACAAATTGGTCGCGGTAGTGGACGAGGGCAGCTGTGTAGATGTAAAGAGCTGCTGATACTGATCCGCGATCAAGGATAAAGTCCCAAATGGTGAATACGTCGGCCACTTTGTTGACGTCATGAGAGAACAATGTGATGATGGAGGAAATGGCGGGGAAAAAGTCGTAGTTGGGACGCTCGCCCAACGCGGTATACAACTCGGGGTCGATGGTCTCGACGAGAGCCATAATAAGCCGCAAATGACACATGGTGAGGCCGATGTCTTTCACCATATAGTCACGCAAATAGTTCACCGTGAGCATTTGTAATATGTCAAAAGCGTCGCTACTTCCCTCAGGACACACAAGCAACACGATCAGGGCCACGTCGTGGTAGCCTTGGTAGTAATTAAGACACGGGTGGTGGCGGAGCACCGAGATTACGAGTGTCTTGAGGCGCTTACGCAATTGCGCCACTTCCTGGGGCAGCCAAATCGCCGTATAGCTCAAATTGCCCTCGTCTATCGTCAGCAGACTCAGCACCGGCGGGTGGAACAGGATGGCGGTAAACAGGCGGTCGATGTCGAGGGCGACCTGCGCCTCGTCCGGGTGCGGGGGCAAGTCGACGGTGGCGAACTCGACCAAGTCCGAGGTGAAGCTCAGCAGCAGGAGGCGCAAAAGCCGCCGCCACCGCTCTCGCCGGGAGGCATGGGCGTCGATCATCTTTGAGGGAGGGGTGCGCTATAAACTGCGGACGAGACGACTGCGGGCCTTGTGAGAGAAAAACTCCGTGTGTGAGTGCGAGAGAGAGCCTAGAAGCCCCGGTCGGCTCCGGACAGACCCCGTCATCGCCGCCGGTAATTCCGGTAATATGAGGCGATTGTCGGTTTTGTCAGTGGGGGCGGTGGAGGTTTTAGTATCTGGTAGTGGTAGTGTCGAGTGGTTTTGGGGGTGGGGGGAGAGGCATTGTTTTCATGGGGGGGTGTGCTTTTTATCTGGGGTAAGGTGGTGGGGGGTACATAGTAGGTGTGCCAGTGGGAGCCCCAGCGTCACACGAGAGACAGCCAATCACACCATCGATAATCGTCACCGCAACCAAAAGTAGTGGTAGTGAGTTAGTTAGGGGATCTAATCACATGGACGACACTTGGTACTGGTGATAATCACAAGACAGGCCAAAACACTGCGAAAAGGAGTACAGGGATTTAGGTGTTTCATATCTCTTCTAGAACAGGTTCAAAATTTAATAGATTTGAGTGGTATTCAACAATAAACACTCAAAAATCTCGGTCAATGCTCTACAGGTCGAAATTGGTCGAAATCGTCCAAATCGGTTGGATTGGCGGTAACGCAGGGACTACGCTTTCATGGTGGAGATTCTGTGGGATAAACCCGGTGGTGCGCTGCTGGCGCTGCACCGTTATGTCATGAGCGCTCGTTCCTCTTCTCCGAGCTCAGCTCCGCAAGGCATATAGAGATTAGTAGGGGTCAGTGCTGGGTCATATGCCACCCCTACTACGGCGCCAACGCCGTGGATCGCCCACGGCATCGGGGGAAGGGGCGGATGCAGCGATAATCCGGAATTTCATCGTCCTGGGCGGCGGGTGTCGTGCGTCGCTCCATTGTTTCCATGCCTCGATGCCGCGACACCCATCGCTGACAGGCGTCGCCGGCACCGGCACCAGCGCTAATTTCGGCAGCTAGGGAGGGGGGCTGTGTTGGGTCGGGGTAAAACCGTTGGGTGGGAAGACGCTAATAAACCTATTGAACGCACCGTCAAACCCCCGTGGCCACTGGCTGCTAAGGACTCCATCCACAGCGCTAGCTCGCCACGGGTGGGCTCTACCCCCAACGGTACGTAGATCCGAGCGGCCGGCCCGCGAGTGCGCCCGAGCGGTAGAGCCGTGGCGCAAAAGTAGTAGTAATTACTGGTTTCTCCTGTGTGTAGATAGCGCCGCTAGTTTAGACCTAATGCGCTATGGGACGTTGATACGATAAAGCATTCCATCATGTATAAGCAGCCGCCGGTGGGGGGGGCTACTGTCGCTGTAGGACTTGATGTTTAGATGAGTTGTCATCCTGCACACAGTCAGAGTATAAAAAAACCGAACTCCAACGCCAGCCGTGGGGCACCGACCACTCGAGAGATCCCTATCCGCTCATTAGATGGACGCCCGCGACGACGCCGAGTACGTGGCCGACACCAGCACCGTTGGCGGCGCCGTCGACGACGGCCACCAGCGGCCGGCGCCGCTGTTTCTCCCAATACCGCCTCCACCGAAAGTTGGCGTGTTCCCTCCGTATAACCCTCGCCACCAGCTTCCGCCGCCGGTGCTCCAGCCGGCGCACCCGCCGCTCACGCTGACGCTCGCCAGACGACGAATGAGGGTCACTCGCGCCTGTGACCGCTGCCGCCTGCAAAAGATTAAATGTCTGGGCACCAATCCGTGTGTCACTTGTAATAAGCACAAGAAGCTGTGCACGTACACGACGCTCGCCGAGCAGACGGGGCTGGCGCCGCTGGCGCCGCCGGTGAAGCGGCCCAAATCAGACTTTCGCCAGGTCGAGCCGTTCGGGTTGCCGCAAATAGAGCCTACCGGCGCCGAGTACGTGCGCCACTTAGAGAACCGGGTCCAGTATTTGGAGCTGTTACTACTGCCGAGATCCGACCAGCTCTTCGATAAGCCGGCAAGCGACGACCCCGTACACCCCGACATGAAGGCTTTATTGCTCAACGAGAGCGCCAAGTGGCGCTACCTGCGCCGCCACCAGAACTCGCTCATCAACGCGTTGTGCAAGCAGATCTACAGCCAGTTGCTGGACGAGCTGAAGGCGAAAGTGAGCATCCCGAGAATGCAGTACTTTGCCTGGAACATGAGCGGCACCCACTACTTGCTGGCAGAGCTGTTGCCGCCGACACCGTCAATTGACGGCTTATTTGATGAAGCCGAGTACCTAAACTACTTCTTTCAGGATATCAACCCGTTGTTTGCCATTATCCACGAACAGGTATTTCGCGACCAAGTGGTGGCGTACCACAAATTGATGGCTGAGGCCGACGGCGACCACCCCAGCGTCGACGACCGCCAGCTGAAGGCGTACCACGCCAAGTTGTTCTCAGCGATTTTGATGTTGTGCTACGTGCTCGCCATCAGAATGAAGCAGATGCTGTTGCCGAACCCGCTGGTGGCGATGCTTAAGCTCGAAGAGCGCTTGTTTAAATACGCCCACAAGGTGATCCTGGTGCTCCTGTTTGAGTGGGAGCTGTTTGAGTTGTGCCAGGGGTGGCTCTTGATCACGATGTACTTGCGCATCGCCTACCGGCAAACGTCAATGTACCACGCGTTGGGGCAGGCGATCATCATGTGTAAGCTGATGGGGTTGGGGCTAGATCTGCAGCAGTGGATCCGGTGTACTCCCTACGAGGAAGTTAAGGCCCGTAGAGTATTTTGGCTGGTATACTCGATGGACCGGTGTCTAGGGCTCCAGCTGGGGAAGTACTGTACTTTACGTGACGAAGACCGAGGCCGCAACTTCCCCCCGATGGAGTACCCGCCACTGCCCCGCGATCTGTGGATCACCTTACCCGCTTTCGCCATGATCCAGATCCTGCGACTAGCCAATTTCGTCCACACCAGCCCCACCGACGTGCTTGAGCTCGGCAAGCTCCAACAGATTAATACCGAGCTCTACCAGTTGAGCCAGTGGCTTGACGAGAATGGGTTTGCCAATGCCAACATCATTAAAGAGGGGGGGCTCACCGTATACGCCCAGGTGAAGCTCAACTACTACGACCTCGTCCTCACCGTCCACGGCAAACTGTTGTACCTGTTGCTTGACCGCCACACCTCCAAGGCGCTCAAAATCACCATGGTGGTGGACGCGATGCAGGGGACCATCGACATCGTCGAGCGCCTCCATCGCGCCGGCAAGCTCTTCACTCCCTGGTGGTTGACGATGCTTTTACTATTCAACAACGGCATCGCCGCCTGCTGCCTCATTCACGGGGGCACCTTCATCAGCCAGGCGCGCGAGATACTCCACAAGCTGGTGAAATACCTAAAGATCCTCCGCAAGCTGCCGGTACGGGACGAGCTGAACAAGCTCATTGTGCGCGAGCGGTTCAAGATGGTCAAAGAGTGTATTTGGGCGGTTAAAATGACGAACCACATCTTGCTGTTGCGGCTTCAAGAAGACATGGACGCCATCAAACAGGTGGGGATCGACCACGGGCTGAGCGACGTCAACCAGGCGCTGTTCAGCCAATTGGGGGTGATGCAAGAGGACGTCACCCCTCACGAGCCCGAGTACCAGACGTTGCTCGGCAAGGACGTCCCCGTCGACGACGACCAGGAGGCGTTTGACGACTTGCTCCTCAACCTCCAGTGGTTCGACCAGTGGGGCGATTTTTCCCTGGTCGACGGCCTCGACAAGCTTGGCGACAACGGTACCACCGCGTGCGACCCAAGCATATGATTTTCACCGGCGGGTCCTACGAGCGTGCCAGGGCACTAGCCGCGCTGTAATCAGCCCACGCTGGTAGTCAGCAGTTACGAGGGACGGGGGACTACGCCGCACCTCGAGGCACGGGATTGTTTTTGAGGTGAATGTGCATGTGAAAGTGACAGTGGTGTGGGCGTTGCCGTTCGGCTTGCGTTCGACATTGTCTTTAGCCGGGCTCGCCCACAAAGTGCATGTGATAAGTGTGCGTTGCCGAGTCTCGCGGTGCAAGTGTCGGCCATTGAGCAGCTCACCTGCGATAAGCGTGCTACCACTTACCAAGAGATAAGCCGTTCTAGGTGTATCATAGGGAGAGAGCCCCTAAACACTAATGTGGTAGTGACACTCATAATACAATAACCACCACGATTGAAATAGATCATAATAACAGTAGAAACCGCCACCTATTTGTCGTGGCTGCACCCCTCTTCCCCAGGATTTTCCCCAACCGATAGCCACGTTCTCGAAGGCCGTTGGCGGTGGCGGCGGTGTCCCCGTTCCCGATCGGGAGATTTCGGTGCTGCAGCCCCACTAACCCAAACAGTATCACCGGTGGCCGTTTTGTGGTGCCGTCAGCGTCTGGGGGGCAAGCTGGGGCACCTCAGTCATATGCACTGCATGCGGATGTCGGCTTGATAAAATTGGGAGAATCAAGAGCAACCCCCGTATGCTACGTCCCTTAGCCGAGGATGTTAGGGGGTAGGGGCTCTTGATAGTGGTTGGTGAGTAGATAGGTGAAGCCGTGAGCGGTGGCACCCTGTTGTTTATGGAGTTGTCTACTATGTTGGGGTGTTGTAGTCGTGTTGGGGGAAGGACCCCTCTTTTGCCCCTCGGATGCACTTATTTTTTTTTTTTTTTTTTCCTTCGTTATTTTATTTTTCGCAGGCGTGTGGCGCCCGTTATGGCTTATGGACTTTAGCCCCGGGCTCACCGTCATCCGAACCCCCAGTGCACTCACCCGTCCTGCACACAGTGCAGACGACCCGTCCCTAATAACCGGTTAGCCCAGAACCCTAGTGCATGCGTCGTGTGGGATTCTGGAGGAGGGGCGCGGGGGCGCTAAAATAAATAGCACGTCGTCTGCCCCTCTCTCGTCCCGCATTTTCCCTTCACCAACCACCCCACCCCACACCCGTCTCAAACACCACTGCCCAAAGTGATTTCGCTCGCCCTGCCCCAATTGCCCCCTCCCAGTGCCCCCGACGCCGCGATGCCGCCGAAGAAGGACCGCCCCTACAAGTGCACCTTCTGTGACAAGGCCTTCAACCGCTTGGAGCACCAGACCCGCCACATCCGCACCCACACCGGCGAGAAGCCCCACGGGTGCACGTTCCCGGGGTGTCTGAAACGGTTCCTGCGATCGGACGAGCTCACCCGCCACTTACGGATACACAACAACCCGCTGGTGCGCAAGCGCAGAAAGGACCCGCGCGAGGTGTCGATGGCGCCGATGTACCCGCCCCCGGGCGCCATCGGCCTCGCCCTGGCGCCGCCGCCGCCGCCAGGGTATCCCATTTACTACGTCCCCGTCAGCCACGACCAGGTGATGTCGCCCCAGCTGCCGCCGCGCTACGTGATGAGCGGGCCCCAGCTGGTGTTGATCCACCAGCCGGTGCCGATGACGATCATGCCCCCGCCGCCCTTCCCGCCTCAGCTGGCGCATCCAGCGCACCAAGCGGCGCCTCCAGTGCCGCCGATGGCGGCGGCGGCGATGCTGCCTCCCCCCGCCGTCACCAGAGAGACGCTGCCGATGTTCTCGAATAACGTCACCGCGGTGCTGCTGCTCTGTACGTCACCGGAAGCGCCCCAGGGCCACCATGCGCTCGGCTTGGTACTGATCGACGACGACGGCCACATCGCCAAGCGCCTGCGCTCGGCGACGCCCCACTACCCCGGCCAGTTTATGTTCTCGCCACTCGAGACGCCGTTGCGCACCCCCGCCGAGCTGCCTGATCTCCCGACCCTGCTCCCCCCGGTGGGGTTGATGGGGCCAGTGACGTTGCCGCCGATCAAGCACACCCCCGTGGCCCCAGCGCCGGCAGCTGTGGCGCCAGCGCTGGCGGCACCAGCCGACACGAAGAAGATGAACGTGCTGAACTTGCTTTCTTAATGACATACACACACGACTACGGTAATAGGGAACTTTATAGATTGTGGTATATGAATCGATAACCAGATTTCAAAGCTTCGTGGACTTCGTAGATGTTATGGCTAGGGTTTTGGCACGTCGGAGGCTCGTGCCGGGCGAATTCGGAGGCTAATGCCGAATCATGCTTGACAGCAACGCTGCGGGTAAGCGGTGGAGATTTGCAGCGGCGTTACTGCCAGCGCTCGAAACAGCCCGCCTGATTTTAGGTTCAGGATGGCACCCCTAAGGTGGCACCACCTTTTTAAGGGGGGGGCGTCCGTGTCGTCGCCATTAGCCGCCGCCATTCGCGCTCCGAGCGCCCGCCGCCGGCGCTGCCGACCCTCTATATCGCTCATGGGGGACTGGGCGCGATAGCCACGGATGTCGCAGCGAACTGCGGCCATCGCGGTTTCGGACGAGATTTAATGCGCGCACACCCTCAGCCCACACCCTCGTACACCAGCGATTTATAAGCACCACTACGGTTACAGCCAAGAACCCCCAGCCCTAAGCCCGCACCCTGGCACAGGGGGCCTGCAGCGTACTTGCCATTTTGAGCGGCGATGGCCACAGCCCCACAGAGTGTCGCTTGCCCCCTCCCTCGCGACTTCGGATATAGGTTTCGGACACAGTGACTTTCTGCCTGCGTAAATGTCACTGTGCAACGGTTATTCGCTACCCCTGATAGTACGGGGGGCAACGTGGGGAGGGTCTGGGGAGAGGCTTAAACCCGCGATCCCATGAGGGGACCAGCCCCGTCAGACAATAGAGAAAAGTAGTATGTAAACTGTATTTATGCCAGAAGCAGGAGTCGCCTGCTTCGCTTGTTTATGTGTTTGTTGGGAGTGTACGTCCTATCCTCTCGAGGTCTATTCTCTCTCGGATGTAAATTGGCTCCGCTATGAGAGAAAAAAAAAACTTCACATGCGGGCGCTTTTGTCACCTGCTGGTGGAAAATAATTCCCACAAACCATCCAGATGGCCGATAGTTACGTGCGGCGCCGGGGCTGCAAAACCGGGCTTTTGGGGGCACCCAGTTACTGTGGTAACCGGATCAAATTCTGCTTTGGCACACCCCCCCAATTGCTAAAAATAAAAATATTGGCAAAGCAGCACCAGCACCAGCACCAGCAGCCGTCGACTGATGGGCGGCGTCGGCGACTTTCCTGTTACAGTAAACTCCCAGGCGATGGCGGCGGGGACTGAAAAGACAATTGATTGCTTTTGGTCTTTGCCGGCTATAGTTTCTTGCCACTAGTATTAATGGACTGATTGGTATCATGTCGCCAATGATAGCGATAGCCCGGAGACGGGCTTCCCGATCTCCCACCTCTGATACGATCTGTGTCGGCCATTTCTGTCTCCGTTGATAAGCTTACCGTTTTGACGTCATGCTGGCTTTCCCCTCCTCTGTCCCCCCGAATACAGCGCTCGCCCAGGCGGATGAGGAATGGGATGTCGTCGCCGCCGAACGTGGAGTCTAGATCGTCATGTATCTCATACAGCGCACATCATCACATGGACAACGGCCGACAACAGAGTTAAGGTATGGTGGGGTTAATCGTGTGTAATCGGTGAAAAAGCAATACTCTGCTGTAGGCTGAGGGAGGTCGCTCAGTGGCCCTCATTTATCAAAATAAAGAAAAAACCACCAGCTTACTTACAGTCTACATTTGTGTAAGCCGCCACCGGCAGGTCACATAAGCGAGGTTGGGGATTGCGGGACCGAGGTTGATCGCCGCCACCGCAGTACCGAATGAGGCAGTCAATTCCAACCGAAAAAAAAAAAAAATCGCACGTGGCTACCGCTAGAGACGCCACACTTGTGGTATGCCATTCTCAATGGCAACTACCGGCGTCGTCGCAAAAACATTTATCCCCATTCGCCTCGTAGACCCTGTACCCTGCGGAGTTTTCGTATTCTTGTTGACGCTACCCTGTGCCACTGCCAACGAATGTTTTTGTTTTCGATATACTCTAGTTATGCCGGGGTGACGTGATTTGCATAATTCCAGCGGCAGGAGTCGATCCCCAATTTTCTACGGGGTTATCACCAAGTGGCGTGAGCCAAAGGGTCAGGTTATGGTCATCATCACTGCTAAGAAACATGACTTGATAAATCAAACAGTGAATCACAGGCAGCGGTGTGTCACTGTCATGTGCTACTCCTCGCAAATCCCCCCAGCGACTCCCCGTCACTCCCATCATCTATACATTGGTGACAGCAAGACGCGCGTGACCGTAAGACGCCACGTCCCCGGTGACCACCACACTCATCAGTAGCACCAAAAATTGACACGCCATAGATAACTGAACTCCAACAATCCTCACCACTACCGCAGATTCGACCCCCGAGTGGACGGTCGATGTTCGATACTGCCGCCACCCCATATCCGTCTCATCATCTTTTCCAGCTGCGACTTGCTGGGACTAGCAGTGCCATGTCGGTGTACGAGCTGATCAGCCTTGCCCTGACCCGCCATGGGGCTACCCGGGTCCGCCGGGGCGGCGCCGACTCGACGGCGTCGTCAAACCCGTCGTTGCCCCCACAATTGCTCGAGGAGGACCACAAACACACCGCCCGGGAGTCGCAGTTGTTTGCCAACCCGGACCGGCTCGACCAGACGCTGACAAAGTTGTCGACGGTGCCTGAAACAAATGTGGCGCCTCTAGAGCGCTCGACACAAAACCCGTTGAAGTATCTCGACCACAAACGCCAGGTGTTGGACAATGAGCTCGCACACAACATCGAGCTCCACCTGGCCGCCGCTGAGAAGGGGGAAGGCAATCTTGGTCGGCTACGATCGATGCTCAAGCAGAACTACCACCAGCTTAGTGAAACCCACGTGGCGTTGGGTGAATTATACGAATCCGAAGTGAAACGGGTAAACGATGTCCTCGCTCGGCTTGCGGAGTGGAACAGTCTGCGACAATTACTCTTGAAGGACATCTCGACAATCAAGAGTCCCACTCTGGAAGAAGGTGCTAAGTTGGCGTCGCTTTTGGACCATTCGCTGGAGATCGACGACGATATCACCCTCATCCAGCAAAAGCTTGAAGCGTTGATCAAAAAGAAACAAGTTGTCAACCAAGAGATTGTCAAGACATATTCAGTGCTTGAGAGCCGGACTCTGAAGCAAGTGGAACAGTTCAAACACTTGGAGCAGGACGGCAAGGACGTCATCTTGCTGTACTTGGCGAGCACAGGTATTGCTAATGCCGAGGAGTATTGTAAAGTGACTCCGGTGGACGTTACGTTTACCACAGCTTACAGAACCCATCACCAACCAGCTAAACCTGAACCTATTACCAGTTTAGCCAGTCTGGGCGATGGTCGAAATTTACTCGGCAGCGACACTTCGGACAAAGCGGTAATGATCAATCTTCAAAGCGACAACGACGGTTCGGAAGACGATGATGATGAGTTGCTTATTCCTCTGCTGAGGAGTGGCACCATTGCTAGCTCTGGTATCGGCATGAAACCATATGATCCTACCGCCATGGAACTGCCAAAACCAGCACTGGTAGGAAGTGTTTCTCAACCAGCAACAACTGACAATGCTACTCTGTCGCTTCCCACTGGAGTCGCAGCTGCCACAACGCCATCAGATGACCTGAACAGTCCTCCTAATTTATTAGAGGAAATGAACCACGACCACGGAGCTACTCCATACCAACAGGGGTACTTCGTTGGTGCTCAAAAGGCTCAGCTGATTCGTCACAAAGTGTCTGAGTTTATTCGTCAGCTTCTCAACTCATATGCCGAGGCTCACTCAACTCGCCCTGTGCCTAATAAGTCAGCTGAACCCCGCCCGTATGAGGATTATGGTAACACCATCACTCAAAAGCTTGACTATGACTACATCAAACGTTTACTTGAGGCAAAGCGAGACGAATTTCAGAACGGCATTTCCATCGTTCTGAGTCGAGCGATCCAGTACCATCGCTACCTGACGCTTTGGACGAGCTTCATCAAGATACTCAGTGACCAGGAGGGGAAGCTTGCCACGCAAATATCTCAACTGCAGCTTTTGGAGAAGGGACACGACAACCCTAATCAGCATTTCAGCCAAATTTTGCGCAGCGCTATCTCGCAAATGAAGCTCCGCATCGACGCCGACGAACCTAATGACCCCATCATCCTCAAGCCCATATCTGCCGAAATCAGAGCGACGGCACGGGCGCTTGGCCTAGTAGAGCAGAAAAGCTCCGAAGATATTTTGCAGGAGTTCAAGCTTGATACTTTGTCCTAAAGCTTAATTATTCGGTACTTAATGCAAAACTATATACAATGACTTCGGGTTTTTATCATGACTCGTTACTCTTCCTCTTCCTCTCCTGCTGGCGTAGAATTGCGGAGCTTCTTATACTTCTTCACCAACTTGCGGTCCAACTTCTTTCTCAGGCCCAGCTTGCGGAAGAATCTCGTCTTGGCAAATTGAGACATGAGCTCGCGGGTTTCAAGCGCCGTCTTCTCCTTTGCCGTCGCTTCCTTCTTAGTTTTCTCCAACATCTGCTGTTCCCAGTCCTTGAACAGACCTTCAGTTTGGAATGGTCGTACGCCAAATTGTTTGTCTTTAGGAAAGAGGTTCCAAAGATACTCGTCGTCAATGTTTTCGAGTGCGGGGTTAAGACTAACCAACCCCAGTAACAGCTTTTTGAGGTAATGCGCGGGTAACGGCTGATACAGATCGGTGTCTTTATCGTAATAAAGCTTGATGAGGTTGTATTGCGCCTGAACAAGCTGGTCTTCGTCGTGGGTAGTCATAAACTTATCGAGTTCAGCCATAATGCGGTGGTCCTTCTCCGTGGGAATATCAGCGACCTTCAGTTTGATGTACTTGTCAGGGACAATAAAATCGACGTAGTGGTTTTCCGGTTTCTGTTGCGGGATGGTCGAACCCATCAGCTCGTATAACTCCTCAAGCAGCGCATTTCTGATGTGGTCGGGAGCGGCTTTCAACGCCACCGAAGCCGTAGCAACATTAGGGACAATAGCGTGGTTGGCCGGCTTTGGTATGGCTTTGGCAGCCGCCTTCTTTGTTAGCTGTCTCGTCGATATTAGTGTTCGAGACATCCTGATCATGAGGCCGCACTGTTCGCTGACTTTGAAAGGCCGTCAGATGACTATATGCAGTATTGCCACTCGAGCGGTGGTGTAACTGAGACCAGTCGCGCACCTGTGAGTCAAGCGCATTGGCCTTCCTAATTAAGGTGTTCGCGCGACTACAGCTTTATGTTCTTTCTTTTCATATATTATTTCGTAAATCTATCTCATCATAATGTAGTGACTGTCTAGATATCATAAAATTAGGCCAAGCTCTTTCCCGAATGAGCTTGAGAGTGGATGGGGGCGATGTCGACGATGGAGTGGTCGTCGTTGACGTCCAAGTCGTTGAGTTCTTCTTCCTTGTCGTTGTACTTGTGGAAGCAGATCCAGAAACCGATCCCGGCGAGGAAACACGAGCATGCCAACCCGGTGAACAACCACACCAACTTGGGGTTCTTCGACACCGACGACAACGCGATACCGATGGCGGCACCGACGGCGTTAGTGACCAAGAACAACGACATGATGAACGACTTCATTCTCACGGGGGCCTTTGTGTAAGCGTATTCCAAACCGGTGATCGAGGCGAAGATTTCCGAGAGGGCCATGAGGGCGTATGCGGGGGCCTGAATGGCGACGTGGATGTTGTTGGGCTCGTTTTCGTGGCCAGGGCAGCCACCGGGGTTATCATAACAGGGGCCAGCCTTGTAGATGAAGTGTTGCAAGACGGCGGCATAGATCATCGAACTGGTGGCCCACATGAACCCCCAGAAGATCTTGGTGATCGGCTTCAACGGGGTGAATCTCCGCACGGTGGGGTACACGATCCGTTCACAGATGGGGATGAAGATGATGATGGCAAGCGAGTTCCACACCTGCATGACATCGTTGGGGATGGCGTGGGTGTCCATTTGCCCCGCCATAGACACGAAGTTGTTGGTCATCTGCCCGTACACCAACCAGTAGATGGGGTAGTAGATGAACACCTTACACGCGTACACAGCACGCTTAAGCTCGTCGACCAAGTGGTCGTCCCACGGGTAGTTCTTTTCCGGGTGGACCGACGGCTTGGCGGCGTCCAAGTTGAACTTGTTCCTGACGGCGATGAAGGCAATTCTGAACGTCTTCTCGACAATTCTGTCGGAGACGGGGACGTGGGTGTAGACGTTCTTACCCAAGATCAACGCGGCGACACCAATGAAGAAGAAGCAGAAGGGCAACAAGTAGGCGGCCCAGAAGCCGACGTAGTGTTCCAAGAAGGTGGTGGCAACCACCGACAACGACCCGACGTTGATCATCATGTAGAAGATCATGAACACGTTCTGCATGGTAATGTTGGGGTCGATGATAATTCTCTCGCCCTTCTTGGTGGTGTGGATTCTCGCCTTAGTTCTGGGGATCTGGTCGGCAATCAACGGCGACACGTTCGACTTGACACCCCCGGTACCCAACCCGATGATGACAAGGGAGGCGGCGTAACCACCGAGAGCAGTGTTTCTCGAGGTGATCGAGGGGATCGAGGTGACGAACAAAATCAAGATCCCGATGATGTAGACGATGGCGGAACCCATAATCGTCCAGTACTTACCGAAAAAGGTGTCGGACAAGTAGCCCCCCAAGATGGGAGTGACGTAACACCAGAACTGGAAGAAGTACGACAACGCGGTCGCCCCCTGCTGGTTAAGCTCCAACATCCCCTTGGGCTTGTCGTTGGGCCCGTTCTGCATGTAGTTCTGGAACGGGGTCGACAACCCGTAGTAGGCAAACCGTTCGGCAAGCTCGACGATGGCCACGAGCCAACACGAAAGGGGGATCTTTTCCGAGACGTGTCTCAACGTCTTCATTTCCTCAGGGGTCGGGGTGATGTGGTCGGGGTCCTCTTCTTCGTTGGAGGGTGTCCACACTTCCAGGGCATCGGCGGAGTTGATTTGCGATGATATGTCCTGGTTCTTCTTATCGTGGTCGAGGTGGTCCTCGGCCAAGACACCTTTTTCTGACGACATTTCCCCAATATGTTCCCCAAATTACCGGGCCTGGTGATATTATATACTGCAAATTTTCACTCGCTGCACCCCATATCGGGCTCGTCTCCTTCCGTTGTTGCAATCGGCATTCGGAGATACCCCGCCGGTAATGGTAGGGCAATTTGGCGTCTCTGCGCCAGTTGCGCGCGGCGTTCGCAGTGCCGTTGGATGGAACGGCACCAACTCAAGAAAAAAATTGTTGCCTGTTTGCGACACTTGTGACGGCAACGCCGCGTATAGCAGGGGCAACCCCGCGGCGTGGCGACGATCTCAGCTCAAACAATACCTATAATCTGGGGTTACATCGTCGGCGAATCGCACCCCCACCTCATCGGCGGTGAAAATTCGCCTCTCATCGCAAGCACCGCCGTTCCTTTTGCCTAGGGTGCCGCTGGCATCGCGCATGAAGCGAAGACGTCATCTCTGATAGGCATAGCATCACACTAGCGGGAGCGGTGAATTATCCAGGGCAAACGCCGTTGATACGGTGGCGCTAGCCGTCGATTAAGGGTGATAAAAAGTAAGAAAACTGTGGCGGGGTACGAGATACGAGCTTAAATGTAAGATAGCCTTCCGCCGGCTATAGGCGCAATTAGGAATTACCGCGTGCTTTTTATTTATCGTCCGAGCCCATTGTTCAACCAGTGCACCGGCGCAGGCGAGCATCAGTGCCGCGACGTTGAAAGGGAGCCAGGGATGCGTTGATAAGCCGCGCGTCTTGACTCACGGGCTGGCGGCACTTATGTAGTGTGGGTACGATGACGTGCGGCATTGTCCCCACACGTCAGCCGGGCGTTCGGAATTACATCGTCCATAGATCTATCTGCTAAGTCTATACTTCCCAGTACCCGGGATGCAAAAAGTGCATTTTTTCCAAAAGTTCCTTTTTGACGCCGTGAGGCAGCGTCGATACCGCGAATTTCATCAGCCCCGCCAACGAGTCGCCAAGGCCTTGAGTCTCGGCAAGCACGTCGATTAAATGGGCAGCAAGCTTGCACGCGTTGGCCGAGTTCGCCTTCAAGTTCAGCACCACCGTCTCGACGGTGACCGGCTCCTCCAGCTCGTTCCACGAGTCATAGTCCGTCAGCATGCAGATCATCTGATAAGCGATCTCCGCTTCGCGGGCGAGCTTCGCTTCGGGCAACACCAGCATGTTGATCACCGACCCGCCCCAAGTGCGGTAGAGCTTCAGCTCGGCCCGGGTCAGGAACGCGGGACCCTCCATGCACACGACGGTCAAGTCGTCGGTGGACACCGCCTTGGTGTGGAAAGTGGGGGCGGCGCCCTCGTCAAACCCTTGTAAAAACCCCGGTTGCACGGCGTTTTCGATCACCAGGCGCAAGTGGAGGTCGAAGGGCTCGCCAAACATCGCGTGGGCGACGAACCCTTTCTCAAAGAACGTCGACGGGCGAATGCCTTTAGTACGGTCAATCACCTGCGACGGCAACACAAAGTCCCGCGGCTTGATCTCCTGCTGGAGCGATCCCACCGCCAGGAACGCCACGATCGCCTTGACCCCCAACAGCTTGAGGGCGGCGATGTTGGCTCTCAGCGGGACGTCCGAGGGCAACAAATCGTGGTGCTGGCCGTGGCGGGCGAGGAACGCCACGGGGAAGCCCAGGTCGGTACGGGCAATGGTGATGGGCGCCGACGGGAACCCCCACGGCGTCAGCACGGTGAGGCGAGCCACCGGCTTCAAATTAGGCAAATCGTAGAGCCCGGTGCCGCCAATAATGGCGAGGGTGACTTTTTCGTCGAAGTGGTGAGGGAGCAGCGCCATGATTTGCAGGGTACGGTGGGCGGACATTCTGTAGCGGAACCGGGCGAATTTTATTGTGGGCGCTTTCAGAATGTCGCGATGCCACATGGTCCCAAACAGAACAATAG
This sequence comes from Diutina mesorugosa, assembly GCA_030674695.1. Lineage (NCBI taxonomy): Eukaryota > Fungi > Ascomycota > Pichiomycetes > Serinales > Debaryomycetaceae > Diutina > Diutina mesorugosa. The sequence continues at coordinate 116,766 of JAKUAI010000039.1, forward strand.
CACGCTAAGGGACACGAGGGCCCCAAATACAGGCACACGTAGCGGCGTAGAGAAACTATACAATTGACACAATTGACCGTGTCGCTACCCTATACCTCCGGATGAGTCGAGCCGACGCCAGGGGCAATGTTGTCGCCACCATTAACTCCATTGTTGAGAAACGCCACCGTTGAAGACACCACAGTCAGCAATGATAAACAGCGCCGAAAGTAACCGGCAGAGTGCTATCTAGCCCCCCACCAGCACTGTGGCTCACACCATTGATGGTAACCGCTGGCGAGGCCGTTTTCACCCGGGTGGAAAATGCCGTGTCTGGCTGTCGGCAGGTGTCTTCAGGGTATATCGCTGCGTCCTCAAAATTGTGACACGTCTCGCACATATACAATTTCTCTCCCCAGCTTTTTCTCGGAGGTCCGGAGCCGCGATGGCGATGACCTGACGCACCGGCTGACTACCAGTGACTCATCAACGGACTACACCGTTACGGCGAGGTTTTACGTTGACTGTGGCGATTTATTTTGCCTAATTGTTTCAGTCAATGGGGTACATTCGTCAATTTGCCTCTTCGTTTAACTCCCAATCCTAGCTAGCCGTATCTTTGTCTACCACTCACCCATCGGGTAATGCGGCACGTGGCATGACGCTCACCCACTGGCAGCGTCTATTTAGATCATAACAAGGACATGTCTCACGCCATGCCATACACCGTTCACGAGGGGGAATTCGTGCTGGTCCCCGGGCGCCTGCTACCAATTGCCACCCCGGAACTGCTGCGCATCGGCTCGCCCAGCCCCGTCACCTCCCTCCCCAAGCTCCTTCACAAATGGCACCAACCCCACAGTGTCTTAAGTGTGGCTGCAGCGCCTAGTCGCAGGCTCCTCTTTTGCGGGACCCAGGACTCGAGAATATTGGTCTACGACACCGTCACCTTCCAGCTAAAATGCGAGCTCTGGGTTGAAAACGCCCTGATCCTCTGTCTCGATATCAGTGAGGACGAGCAGCTTTTGTTTAGCGCCGGCAGTGACTCGCTCGTCAAAGTATGGGACATTGATTCGCTCGAAGTGCGCTACATCATCTACTCATTGGCGGATATTGGCGACATCTTCTCTATCAAATGGTGTGGGCAACTGTCCACCATCTACATCGGCGCTCAGAACGCGTCCCTCCTCTGGACTCAGCTTCCGTTGGGCAAAATTGGCGCCACCGGTGGTCACTCGATGGTGGACAAGCTCCCTAATTATCGCTACGACAAGTTCTTCGACTCCAAAGGCCCTGGCGGCCTGTTCAACGTGTTGCAGCTGAAACAGTTTCTTCAGCGCAAGAACAGCTCGGGGAAAAAGTGCCCCGCTCTCGTCGAAGTCGATCACCAAATCCGCTTCGCCCACAACGGTTACATCTACTGCATGGAATTCCACGATGACAAGCTTATCACCTGTGGTGGTGATGGTCTCGTCAATGTCTGGGATCCTCAAACCATGAAACGCGTCACCAGCTTGGAAAACAACGAGCTGATCTTGTCGATGTCGATCCTGGGGCTGTACCTTTACGTCGGTCTCAGCGACTCCACCATCAACGTGTGGGACTTACTGACTCAACAACAAATTCGCAAGATGTCGTTTGAATCCGAAGAAGTGCTGAGTCTCGCTGTTTACGAAGACTCCTTGTTCAAAGGTCTGAGTGAGGGCTTGGTGATGTTGTCTACAAACAGCTATTCGCCAGCAGCTACTGTTCTCAACTTGAGTAATCATAACTCAGTTCTTACTGTGGAAATATTCCATGATGACTCTCGCACGTACTTGGTGAGTGGAGGTTCGACAACATGTCTTTGGGATATTACCTTAATGACCCGTGTTCCAGTCCAATTCCAGGAAGGGCTCACCAATGACCACATGCTCAAACTGTTGGAATTCATGGTCCTGTGTAAAACGGTATCGAAGTTTCCTGAGCTCTACTTGGAAGAGTCACGCAAATGTGCTCGCTACTTGTCAAAGCTTTTGGCGAGACTCGGCGCATATCAGACAAAGCTTTTGCCCGTGGCCAACGGAAATCCCACTGTTTATTCATGTTTCAAGGCTTCGGCGAACGTCAAGGATCCTCCGAGAGTGATCTGGTATGGTCATTATGACGTTGTTGATGTTGCCAACGATTGGGAGACCGATCCTTACGAAATGACAAGTAAAGATGGTTGCATCTATGGCAGAGGCATCAGTGACAACAAAGGTCCTGTCCTAGCTGCGATTTATGCAGTGGCCGAACTCGCATCGGAAGGAAAACTTGAGTGTGATGTTGTGTTTTTGATTGAGGGCGAGGAGGAATCGGGTCTGATTGGATTTCAAGAAGTGATCACGAAAAACAAAGATAACATAGGACCCATCGATTGGGTGATGCTTCTGAATTCCTATTGGTTGGATGATGAGATTCCTTGCCTCAACTACGGTTTGCGTGGGGTCATAAACGCACTGGTAACTGTGAAATCCTCGAAACCCGATCGTCATTCTGGTGTTGATGGTGGGGTCTCTCGTGAACCTACCATGGATTTGATCCAAGTTCTCAGCCAGCTTGTGGATCCACTGACACAAAAGATCAACATCCCCGAATTTTATGACTCGATTCTTCCCCTCACCGATAAGGAAATGCAATTATACACAAAGATAGGGCAATCTGGCATTGTCGATCAAAAGTTGGATACTCTTTTTGCCAAGTGGCGGAACCCTTCGCTCACTGTACACAACATTCAGGTTTCCGGGCCGAATAACAATACAGTCATCCCACAATCAGCCACGGCAATGGTATCGATTCGTATCGTGCCGTCGCAGGAGCTCGAAGAAATCAAACGCAACTTCGAAGCATTGTTATGCAAACAATTTGATGCGTTAAAACTGGAAAACCTGTTCTCGGTGGACATTTATTATACTGCTGAGCCTTGGTTGGGTGATCCTTTCAATCACGTGTACCAAGTTCTCGGCGAGAAAATTGAGTTGCATTGGGGCACCAAGCCCTTATTTATTCGTGAAGGTGGCTCTATCCCCTCCATCAGATTTTTGGAAAAGTGCTTTGGAGCTCCCGCTGCACAAATTCCATGTGGTCAATCATCGGATAACGCCCATTTGAAAAACGAAAAACTACGCCTTATCAATTTATTCAAGCTCAGAAGTATTCTCAAGGATACCTTTAGTGAGTTGAAGCGTAACCCATAGCATAGTTGTACAGCATACACGCGACATAATTACCAATCTAGTAGTGTGAAATCATACCCTGGGATCAAGACAGTGACCTCGCTCTACACACGCTTGCGTCATCAAGATTTTCGAGATTTTCGGAAAGTTTCTCGAATATGGAAGGTTGCTATGGTAATCCTGTAGCAGTTCAATGGGGGTTGATCTTGAGGAGGAAGGCGATTGAACAATATCCAGTCTTCGTAGTTAAGTATCTCTACAATGAGAACGATTAATGGCTCTTCTTAGCAGTAGAGCTAGTTGCTTGTTAAAATTAGCCACATGACCTCATGTCTAAGCAGTAATCTGATATAGTATCTCAAAAGATGTTACTAATCTATAATTAAACACTATCTCTGACATTAATCTAGGTTGTCTTGTTTCTCTAGCGTCCAGTGCCAGTGATATCACGTGACCGTCGCATTAGCCCTGCGAAAACGGTAAACACAGAGGGGAGAGCGCCATTACCCAAGTCTCGATTTTGGCCCTCCCCCATATAGAGGATGTTATGACACAGTTGCCTTGTCAACCAACTATCCTTTTGCAAAGCCATCCAACAATGGAATTGCATTCAACAATGGCATCCTTCGGCGTTGTCAATATGCTGAATTTGAAGTTAACTTTGATGAGCCTGCCACAGTTTGAAAGGCTAGGGGAAACATCCACCATTGCTACCGGATGTACTTATTCCCTAAGGATCTCGATTGGACCCCCTTTTCATCTCCCTTGCCACCATATACGCGATAAGAGAATGCTAGACGATGATCCCAATTCGGAAGTGGAACCGGTGACCAGACGACGGCGCGAACAATGACCACTGCAGTGAACCGTGACCGCCTCTGTTGAA